>JAUBNZ010001408.1:0-11629 GCA_032355485.1 Bonnemaisonia californica | reverse complement strand
CTGCGCCGTGCACCTCTGAGGTTACCACGGTGCGGGGCCCATTAGCCCCAGCCGCATATGGCTGGGTACTACACTCCATATAGCGATGTGCTTCCACGAAAGTCTGAGGGCTCTCTCTTGACCGCGCTGGAAACAGACGCCTGGAGCTGACTTGGGGAGGTTTTTTGCGAACGTCGCGGGGGTGACGACTATAGCGCTGGAAGAGTACCTGGGGCACTTGAGGGATGTAACCATTGGTGTTCATGGTTGATAATCCTGGCGAACGATATTTCTTTAACTCATGGGAGAGTTGGAGGCTCTCGTGCAGAGATGTCACAAATGTGTGGAATTTGTAACCATGCGAGATTATGTTGCGAATGGGAGAGAGATCCCACTCGCAGTTGAGCACCGCTTTGCGGAGATTTCGTATCTTGTGCTCATCTGATCGAAATCCCGGGGGCCATTGTGGATTAAGCTGCTCAAATTAATCCACGATCCTCTTCAATCCAACAGAATGTCCCATGATTGAATGCTTAGATATGAACACATCGAGTTTGAGTCCTAGCTTGGAATGGATTTGAATTTCCCGAGATTCGATGTCGTTCTCGGATCTCATCATATTACACACACTCTTGTATGGCATATCAGGCATTTAGCTGTTCAACAGAAACATGCGCACAGTTCCTTCCAAGACGTTTACAAAACACTCCCCCTTCGGGATCGATTCAAGCGATGTTGGCGTGCGCAAGTTTCGTAGTCGCGGATAAGGAAATGGAAAGACTCAGAGAGGTCACCGGTATAATTGCGTCCTGAGCAGTGTTGATGCTCATAATTTTCTTTGCGTGTATCATCACCTTCTCCGGTGTTTCCAGGTGGCCCGTTGCCATGGAAGCCACCAGAAGATGCTCTGATCTACCCCGTTCCTGTCGAGAGATTAGGCGAAGGATGTTCCTGGTGGCCAGGATGCGGAAGTTGGCGAGCTCCGAAGCTTCCTCTTGGATCTTGGTCGAAGAAAATGTCACGGTAGGGAACAGATCTTCAGCCGGAGAGAGAGTAGTAGAATTAGAAGTTTCCAGTGGTTGTGGGATGGGTTGTTCAGCATTCGAAACAGGAATCTGTGGACGATTTGCAAGAGGAATCGTTGCTGGTTTGCTCGGGAGTTTTCCAAAGATACTCGGAGAACGCTTGAACCGGTCCAAAATGGATCTAAAGGACCCAGGATCAAGCCCAAGAACGAATGCAATCCATATTTGATTAATAATGACCTTGTTGCCGAGCTCATAGTCCATCAGAAATACACCTGCGGAAAAGGGAGTCGGTCTATCTGCGGAAGCCATATAGTCGGCCAGTACAGAAAAGGACCTTGATCAGATAGGTCGGACGGCAATAATAGTCTTCTGTAAAGAATGAAGAAGGTGCCGGGAGCATATGAGACATGGTTTCAAGAACTTCCATGGGTTCGGGCATCACCGAAGCGGGCGATCCGGATCTCTGAGGAATAGGGTAAAGCTCCAGGACGTTGCGGGCCGCATCATGGTACAGGCCGTAGAATTCCTCCTCATTGCTGATGCAAGTAACCATCTTCTGCAGGCAGGTATACTTCTGTGATTCTTGAGCCTTGTCAAATTCGTAGCAGGATCGGGCATATTGAAAGCAGAAGTATCTGCAGTTTCAGGGTTCAACGGAGTCGAGGCTTCGTATTCATACGAGACTCAAGCTCGCGTGAAGCTGGAAAACCTTGAGCTTCGAGTGGGGGAGACGTACGGTGTAGAAAGAGCGAAGGAAAAGCAAGGATGAAAGAAACGGAAAGGATGGTAGATAACACAAGGCACACCTTTGGAATCCGGATTGTCGTCGAAAGGATAGCTCGTGACTCACGTGGTCCGACCGATTGTACCATCAGTCGGTTGTGCCAACCATGAGGTGAAGAGATAGAAGTGGAAGGATAGGGGATAGGGAAGTAGGGGGAAGTAGATCCATCCAACGTCTTCGCATAGAATGAGAACTGGCTCCGGCCAGTGCGTTCACAATGAACTAGTAGCTTGTTGCTGTACTAGTTCTAGATGTTCTGCCTCTCGAAGGGAAAGGGAGGAAGGGATGCTGCGGGCGTTAATACCTACGGAGGCTCACTAGTCACGTGGATAGTGAGTGTAAGCCCATTTAAGCATCTAGGAAGTACACTACATAGGTTGTACGGTAGTGTACCATACAACTGACACTCCCTCCCATGGGCTGCTCGTGGTTATTTAGGCAGCATGTGGGCAGACAAGGACAAAATAGGAAGAATCTCAGCAGTAGATCCCCGGGCAGGGGATGCGTGTTTAGCGATTTGTATAATCACATGGAGGTTTGACGCCACACGGCGGTCGCCGTCGCTTTGGAGTCCGTTGAACCTGGAGGGGCACATTGGCAGCGATCCGAAGTTCAACTGAAGCTACGGCGTCATGAGGCATGTCGGGGCTCCACAAGGCGAGCGGGGTATTAAGAAGGGGTGCCGTGTAGAGGGGTCGCAATCGCAGGAGACTTGCGGCCGCAGATGCGAGGCGACCGGTGTTGCTTCGATTGCGGCCGCCGGATAGGCCATCGATGGCCAATGGTACAGGGGCTATGGAAGGGATCGGAGCTGAATCTCCACGACTTGGAAAAGGGGGCTCGCGAGGTGAAATAAAGGAGAGAAGGTTTCGGAGGGGGAGTTGTGGGGGCAGGCGGAAGCGCATGGAGAGGGCGATATCCGAAACGCGGGAAATGGAAGGAGCGCAAGCAAATTCAAGGGAAGGGGGGCAGCGCTAGGAGTGAATTATACAGGGGCGAATGAAAGGCGCCCTGAAATCGTCGCACCCGCCGATATCCCGACGGAAAACGATAATGAGCCCGATAAGCTGGTGCGGGCGGCTACCCAGGATTTGAGCGGCGTAGCGTCTCTCCTGTGGTACCGTGTTCCGTACCTGATGCTCTCGGGGCACACGCAGTGTATGACCGGGATGGTCGGTGGTTAGTGGAATCCCTTTTAACTGGAGATAGAACAGAGGACTCCAGAGGCCTTGTTCTTTGCTCCCACGTCGTACATGCCAGTCCGCAGGTTATGGCCCCCTCAGAAGACGTTTATCCCATCCGATGGGATCGTAAGTTATTTGAAGGGGTCAGGGAGGGGGAAGTAAGGATGCAAACGTATGCCGTTCTCGGAATGCGCTTGGCCAGTAATGGAAGATTACAGCCTGTGGAGTGTGTGGTTCCAGGTAGGCGTCGACCATTGTCTCAAGTGTCAAGAGAGGAAGAATTGGCGAGACATGTGCTGGGTTTCTTGCGGATAAAACCGAGTTTGGCTGAGAGGACTTCGGGTATTGGATCTCAGGAAGCAGTGAATTGACCTGGGGATGTTTGAAGAGTGGTGCTGGGTTTACCAGTTCTTACCAGTAAATCTCACGATTGTTTGAAGGGGGCCCTCGTGAATACCGTTTTCGCGCTAAAGGGTGGCCTAGAAGGACACACGGTGCAGCAGATTGTGGATGTGGACCGGAGGGTGTTTCGTAGCTTCAGGCCTTTAGGGGGCGTTCTGCAGTCTGCAACGGAGTGCATCACTGGGTGCAGGATTAAACAAAATTCTGTACTGCAAAGTGCCACCCAGGCACCTGATAGATCTGAAGCTTTTTGTTGGCTGGCTTCCACGGGCAACGGTGCGTACATCGTGATACTGTGTTAGGTCAAGTTTGTGTATCATGCAGTAGTGATTGATGCTAATCGAGGTGTCATTGTTGACACCGAAGAATAATCGGCCTTGGTGCTTACAGAAGATAATTTGAAGCGCTGCGGAGGGGATTCTGCTTGCAGGCTGAGAGTGGTTGAGGCGAGGGAGATTAAGGGTGTGGAGTTAGTGGACGGTGAGCATAAGGAACATGATTTGACGGTTGAGGTGAGTTTGTAATGCTTACTTCCGAAGTATCCACTGTTCCGGATAAACAATCATTCTTCCAGTTGAAATGACCTCACGTAGTTTCGATTATGAAATAGCCTTTATCAACCCATCAGCGACGTTCTGTGAGCTGCGTACGAACACGATGTCAGATATGATCTTATCACGGAAACCTTAGTTCTAGATGTTCTGTCTCTCCAAGTGAATTGGCAGAAGAGATCCTGCGGGCTCTAATACCTACGGACGCTAACTAGCCACGTGGAAAATGAGTGTAATCCCATTTAGGTATCCGGGCAGTACACTACATAGGTTGTACCGTAGTATACAGTACAATACAACTGACAATACGGTACAGTGGTGTCGGTAGAAAGACCTAAGCGATCGGCTACTGTAATGTTTGGGCGACTAAACACCATTCTGCCCACCGGCACAGAGTAGAGCAACTCAACACGCTCCCCGGAGCTGCCTTGTTGAAGAAGCTTAGATGTAAAACAAACCAAAGTTGTTTACGTTGGTAGTGTTGATTAAGGTCGTGCTTCTTTCTATTTTCTACTTTCGCTCCCGCGAGTAACGTTAAGTAGTCGCCCTTTTCCGAAGAAACAGGACAACTAGAAGCAGCTTCTTAATTCGACTGCTGTCTAATTGACAATGGCCTTTCGCCAAAGGTTGTAAGTAGTGCATTCAGCTCCCTTAATTATCAGCCCAATATGGGTGCCCCACTTACAGTGTGACTAAATGCAGGTACGGTTAAGTGCACGCTGCCAGGTTCAGCGGCATTCGCAATTTTTCTTTTTGGGAAAGGTATTCACCCACTCGCTGCCCACTGTGAGCAAAAGGCTCACTCCACCTCCGCATCTGGTTGCCTCCGAAGTACCCACCTATCCATAACCATGTCGGACATACCATCCAGTAGAATCCTCTCCAATGGCGTAGAACGTTTAGCCTTGGTGAAGGGATCTGCCGGGTTGTTTTCTGACCTAACAAACCTGACGTCGTCGATTTCCCATTGCTCGTATCCCTGTCTCACTGATTGAATGTCTATCATCAGTCTCTTTTCTAGTGTACAGCTGTTCTTGGTAATAACATCGAACAAGCTCTTCGAGTCACTCAGCATTGTAACCGGTACCCGCTGTCTAATCATCCTTTCCAAATCTTTCTTCAGTGTGATGGCAAAGTCGAACCCGTCCGCAAACGAATACACCTCTCCTCCCACTACCGATCTTACCACCATCTTTGACTTGTAGCTGTTGTAGCTAATTACATTGCATTTCATTGATGCGTCGGTTAGAAACACGATGTATCCCAATTGAGATGACAGATCGTTGTTGTTCGCCAAGGATGTGTCCGTAAAGACTAAAATCCGAGTGCAGGTCACGTCCAGCTTCTGCTGCAGTAGGCCCTTTTTACGATTATCCAGAACGATCTTCACTCCGCAGTTTAGTCTCACAACGTCGTCCCAGCCCAAAGTACCCTCCGTGACCTGCGCAGCCATGCTGACCAGCACACATATGTCAGCGCCGTTAGCTTCTGTCCCTCCTATACCCCCCTTTGTTCCCGGCACGACCACACCCGTGTCGGTGCCTCGTGACCCCTAAGCCGACCTACCGTTCCTCCAGAGGGAAAGGCAGGCCGGTGGGCGAACCGCAACTGCGATCCCCGGACCCCTCCGCCACGACCGTTGCCGGCCGTGGTCGAGTGGGATCCACCTCGAGCACCCTGACTCACCCTTGCGGGCTAGCCAGAGTGCTGAGAAGCAGCCTCAGTACTTCCCAGCCGGAGGCGACAGGAAATACTTGGTCTCCCGCCACACCGCTACCGGATACTAGGGAGACAGTATCCGGAGGGTTCTCAGGCGCTTTCTGTACGTACTACAACGGTGTCTTCTAAAATCCTCGAAGGTTATCGAGATTGATTGTGCCATTTACTTCTTAGCATACCACTCTTGATTTAGGAGGATCCCATCGGCCTGTGTCGTTATTTGCACACCGGCGAACAATATTGAATCGAGTACCGTTTCCCTCGGTTCAAACTTATTCAATATTGCATCTGTGGCTTCAAGAAAACCCTGTCTCCCAGCAATCAAATTATCGTCCACATAACTGCCTTTCAACCCAATTAAACTTACCATGCTCTAGTCGAAAAAACAACGATATATCCCCTGCGGTTGGTTCCATAAGTAGGTCGTGTCGGAGATGGTTTGAAATCGTAGTATTCCAGTAATCGCCAGAATCGGCCAATCCTTAGGGTGGTCTAATAAGCTTCATGTATATGGTAGGTGGTAGATCGAACTCGTATGCTGGCTTAATGAATACTTCTCCCCACAGTTTCTCTGTCGACTGCAAGTAAGCTTGAGATACATCATGGGACCACACTCGAAAGCCTATTATAGAAGCTAGAGGCGTTAATGGCCTAACTGCGTTTTGCCTTACCGTAGTGTAGTTATGCACGAGCATGTTCTTCTCTTTATCGAGATGTCCTCGCACAACATATCTCGCCTTCGGGGCTTCATCCTTAGTCCCGATATTCTTCATAGTAAGCCCGAAACTTCCTCTTAATATATTAGCGCCTGGTGGAACATCTTCCTTTCTAACCACTTCAAATGATCCCCGTTTTATAAGTCCGCTGATATCCTTCTTCTTTGCCTTAAAACATTCTTCCGTCTAAACCTAGCAAAAGCGGGACATCGGCAGACACCACTTCAATGTCCAAGAATATCACCCCTCGGTTCGGCGTTGGGATGCGGATCGGTATTGTGCCAAGGCTTGCATGCATACCGGTTCCAAAACCAAAGGCATATTTCGATTTAAAAGTTTGAATTTCAAACCAAGTTTCCTACAGTACGCCCTTGCTTGTCGTAACCCCATAACGCACCGTTGTGCACCGGTATCCAAACAAGCACCGCTAAATTCAGCCCCTTTGCAGCCGCCACACTTTTTAAAACTTCCACCCGACGTATTCAGAACATCCACAATGATCCTCCCGTGGAATCTTGGTCGATTAAGTGGTCGACCACGTCGGCGTCCAGCTCTGTGACGGACTATAAACGGGCTTCGCTTCAAGCTCTTCTTCGGGCACTTGTCTGGAGGTTTCTTTCGCCTGATTAGCGAGACATCCTGGCCATGGAATTCCCGCCCTAAAAACCCTCGTCTGTTCCCGAGTCCTCTGTGCTTAGCGCCGCACACCTGTTCGAAAGCGAATGAAACATAGTCTGCACATCACTCTCCACTTCGGCAGTCGTCCCTCCTGTGTCGGAGTCACTGTCGTCAATGGAGTTAGCGTCGGCCAGTAACTCTTCGGACAATCTTACTCCGTGATCAGTATCCTGACCTCCTGCCACTGCGTCCCCGAAAGCTTGCACGAACTTTAAGATTACGGACTTTGCTGCGTATTTTGAATTCCCCCCTTTCTTCTTCTTTTCCTAGTACTCCATCTTTCGAGTAGCTATAAGTGGGAGATTCAGAGGATGGGGACAGATATTGACGGGAAAGTTCTCTTCATTGCAATTGAAGCATTTTTGGTTCGGCTTCTTGTCTTGTTCCTTAAACTGCGGCCTAAGTAAAGGGTTAGATCTGCCGGAGGAACCCTTTTTGTAGGTTCCACCTTGAGGATCGCGGTCGTATCTTCCTCGGCCTGCAAAATGGATGTCAAAGTTCGGTGGTCTAGCAATATCCTGCGGCTTACGTAACCCTTGCTAATTCCTTGCGGAATCATGTACCTTGGCCTGATGCAGCTCACCGACCAATATTTCATAGAACTTGTGATAGGCTAGGGGGTTACAAGTTGGATTGAAAGCGGATGCTTTGGCCAGTCATATCCGGTTACGGATTTGCGCAATATTTCCACTTGCATATCCTGTGACCTAAATAGGTCAGGTGCTTGTGGAGCTAGCCTCTACATACGCTCACTAGTTCCTTTTAGAGCACCCATCATGTATGTAGTACCTACCATTTTCGGGCCAGGTAACTCAGGGCTATCCCTTGAGGTGCACACGTGTGCCGAGGTGGCACACGCTGCGGCACTAAAGTTACCTGCAAACGCGCACACCTATATACGCTGATTATTTTGGGTCTAAAGATTTATTCGTTTTTGGCGCACCCGTGCTCCACGTTGTGGTGAACGGGTGCCCAGATTAAGGATTTGGGCCGGATCTGGGATACACTGCAGATCCGACATCCCGCCGTGTCCATGTGTGCCACTAAACGGCACACGTGTACAAGCGGGATCGGACGGCCGTCGCATCTGCACCCACAGGTCCACTCCCCGGACCCGGGTACGGTGCAGCGGTCCAGACCCGCTACGTCCTCATATTGCTGTAACGGACCCATAGCCGTTACGACTGCTACGGGACTGCTACCCTCACGGGGAGCTGTGCCGTACAGTACCGTCGGATTGACACCAAACGGCCCGTAGCCACTCATTGGATACCCGATGGAGATAACCAATGAGCGGCGGACCGAGCACCACTTTAAGAAAGTACACAGTGAGTAGCCGTCCGCCGGACGGAACACTGGTTACTGTACCTCTTACAGGCCCGCAAACGGCCCCATAACCGTTACTACTGCTACAGGACATATGCCTTCGCGGGGAGCAGTGCCTTACAGCGCCGTCGGTTAACGCGAAATGTCCGTTAGCCACCCATCGGTTTCCTTATGGAGGTAACGAATGAACGGTGGACCGAGCACCTCTGTAAGCCAAGAACACAATGAGTAGCCGGCCACCGGGCGGTACTCTTTACACCGTACCCCGTACAGAAATGGTACCTATGACTAGGCCTCGGGGTCCCCTGAGTTTCTATCCGTTACCGTAGTGTAGTACCTCGCAGGGGGGTACTACGGATGTTTGATTTCTTGCCACCGATATGGCCCTGTAATCACCCCCCAGGAAGGGGGTGATAGGATGGATGGTGGTGCTAAAACAATAGTAGTAATTTTTGGAAAAGGTATGAGAAGGGATTGGATCGGTTGGTAACCAAAGGGATACTATCACTGTAAGAACCCACCCCTCCCTGTAATGGGAGGGGTGTACTGGTTGTCAGTATTACTGTAAGCCCTGTAAGCCCTCGAAGTGGGTTGGCAGGCAAGGTCTACAATCATAACAACCCCACTGGTGCTGTATCGAGGTGGATTGATGTCATTGGCCGAGGATAAGGGGCTACCAACCACCGTATCTCTTAAGAGGGGACTGGGTAACCCATCAATATCCTACCCATTAAAATGGGTAGGATAAGGGGCCCACAAACGCCATGTCTACGGGTGACCTAAAATTTGCTTATTTCCAAGGATACACCAAATCAGCCACCCGGCATGGGTGGCTGAAGAATCTTGGGCCTCCCAATAGTCTTCAGCGGGCTTCCAGACTGCCCGCTGATTGGCTGATTGAGTTTATGGTGTATTTATTGAGTAGAAATAATTTAAGGGGTTAATAATCTAAAGCAGCGTATAAATATCACTCCGCCTATCGGAGTGACCCTAAGAATAAACGGGTATGCGACTTCCCCCCTGAAACTGACTTTCTTGTGCAACGGTAACAACACGCCTACCTCTGAGTTCTCCCCGACGCAGGGAGGAACAGAATAGGTTAGCTCGTCCCTTTTCTTCCCGGGACTCGCGTACCATCCTCTCGACCCGTCGCTTCGTCGTCCCACTTGTGGGACGATTCAACTGTCACGGTTTCCTTGTTGCCCCAGGACAATCTGTCCTCCAGAAGGCCACCAAACCTCGGCTCCTTCTCTGTCTTGTGACAAGGGAAGGAACATTGTCTGTGCCTAAAGCCTTGCGTCGTCCCCTAAGGGGACGAACAAGCTCGGTTAGCCACGACAGATCGACCCCGAGCGCCCTTTCCCCATCTTTCCGGCCTCCACCGTCACGCTGCGGGGACAGTGTGTCTAAGAAAGATTCAACTTCTCGGCTTCTCCACGGTCTACAAACCGTGGAGAAACCTTGGTTGCCCCTCTTCCAGCGTTGTACCCCTGAAGGGGGTAGAAAACGTCTGGGTTAGCAAAAACAGCTCGACATCCTGGGCTTTTGATCCCGTTTCTTCCGTTCAGTGCTGAACTAAAAACGTCTGTAGATTCCCTCTGCCTCCAGGTTTCCGACCTCAACGAGCGTGTCGGTACGCTACCAGACAGACCAGATGTAAAGACAAGTCCATCTCCACCTGGTGATGCACAAGTGGCCCATGTGGAGATCTCCGTCTGGCAACTGTCCCAGCAATGAATTGCCTTAGCTGGGACAATTTCCGGGACACATCAAGTCCCACTCTGGGTGGCGGTCATTCCCTTCAAGGAAATACCGCCAGTGTACAAAACCTCGGACTGGATCCTCTCCCTACGAGGGGAGAGGATATGGGTTCCGAATTTCCAAGCTTGATTCCCCTCAAAACAAGGGATCCGGCATCTGACAAAGTCCTCCCCTATCGTTCCTACTGATTCCAGGACCAAATGACTGTCCTGGAGCAGGGGGAACTGAAGGTAGTAGGTAAGAAGTCTGCAAAGATCAGGTCCTACAAACGTTCCTTCGAAGACTTCGATGGAAGGGACCCCATTGGCATCATTCGCTTCCTTTTCGAATTCATGGATGCGACGGATGAAAAATGGATGTGAGGGAAACTGCTGCAATTAAGGTTCTCCTTGGGTTCCTGAAGGGAACCAAAGGAGAACTTTAATTGGAAATGCGACTGGTAGGAATAAAATTTTGATATTAAAATCCCCGAAGGTAAAATTTTCAGCAAGCTCCTGTACCACGTACTTGAAAGATGGATGACACTTCCGCGCTTCTTCCATCAGTTGCGCTTTTGTTTTAACTTTTTCCGGTAATAATGGCCAGTCTTCATTCAATGGACCGTTCCAACGCTTGATTGCACTAATAATCTTCTTCTTGTTCCATGCAGCAGTTGGCTTCCGAGTCTCATCCGTGACCATAGTATGATATGTAGCGCGGTCCAGTACGAGTACACATTTTTGTGACCAAAAGCGCGCACCGTGGGGAATACAGTATCCTCAAGCCACTGTAAGCACACACTGCAGTTCATATCAGAATAGTAATATGGATCTGCACGCTTGCGCCCCGTGAACATTAAAAATCCTCCATCCAAGAGCCCTGTCCCAGCCGACCCATTATGACACGAAATGGAACGGTCCCCTGTCCTAGATGGAACCCAGTAGTCCACATCTGCTGCACTTAGCGTTACTGTGTTTTGCTAGATACTATTCTGAGACATATTTTTGATTACCTATGTCTCATCTTCCCAGAACACTGAGTAGCCTTCGCTACGGTAGTATCCAACCCATTCCAGGAATGTGTCACGCATCAGCACCACGTCCGCTCGCTCCCTTGTGTATGCGTATTGATTCGGACGAGTACGGTACGGGAATCCATTTTTAAGCATAAATCTGCGAAGCGACTCTACCGACCAATCAAACGTTGGTTTATCGTACAATCCTTCGAACACATCAACTTGTAGTATGTACAGAAAGCGCCGGAGCACCCTCCGGATACTGTGCCCCTAGTATCTGGTAGCGCTGTGGCGGGAGAGCAAGTATTTCCTGTCGCCTCCGGGCTGGGAAGTTCTGAGGCTGCTTCTCGGCACTCTGGCTCTCCCGCGAGGGTGAGTCAGGGTGCTCGAGGTGGATCCCACTGGACAACGGCCGGCAACGGTCGTGGCAAAGGGGTCCGTGGAGCGCTGCTGCGGATCGCCCACCGGCCTGCCTTTCCCTCTGGAGGAAAGGTAGGTCGGGTTGGG
>JAUBNZ010001407.1:0-11632 GCA_032355485.1 Bonnemaisonia californica | reverse complement strand
AACTTGTCCGGGAGCCAAGGTGATGGGGTGGGCTACGCGAATCTTGGCGGGCTTGGGTTTAGGACGGCTCTCGGGGGCGGGGAATAGCGGTAGTGGTTCGTTCTTCCGCTCGCGGGGTGTCAGAAAGATCTGTTGGTTGTCGTGCATTCGGATAGATCTCCGTTTACCTGGATAGATAGCATTGATATGCTTATCTATGAAATTGTAACATGTAATGCACGGTACCGACATGTTCCCGACGATTAAGAACCAATTATTATACACCCGTCGCCCTAGTTGAAGGTAGATCTGTATCTCTTTACTCATCATAAGCCTGTTGTCCTTCGCATCAACCAGACTGTGGCCGAGGGTAACCTCGATGGCCAGATCTTTCCATCCCGGGGGCAGGGAGTCCGCTCGGATCAGGCAAGGTCCCGCGCCCGAGTCGAATACAGAGTGGAGAAAGAACAAAGACCTGCGGTTGATCCCGAGTAGCGCCTACATTTTGTAGTTGGAGATGACGTTCTGCAGTAAGGGGAAGTCAGCGGGCGTGGTTAGGACGGGGGATATTTGCCGTCATGTAGTCAGCATTTTTGAGGTCTGTTATTGCGCAAAATCGCCCACAGTACCAATTTTCGGAAGATGGAGCTCACCCGCTATGCATCCTCCCGGGCATTTTCCGAGCGGGGCGCCGAAGGCGGTGGCGCTAGGGTGGTGTGGGGCCCATGTCGAACGGCTGTCGCAGGTCAACGGGTGAGGTGGTTTCGAGGGGCACTGTATCCTGGTCAGGGTACATGTAGTCTGCTCCCTCGAATGGTTGACCATCAACGGAGTGCACCTGGACATTGCGCATGAAGTTCGCTCACCGGCTGAGAACCGGTCATTCGCATGTGATTCCCGCATCTGGGCTCGCTGTTCTTCTGTTAAAATAGAAAATTGAAATATTACGTGCTCACACACGCGGCAAATGATACACCGGATGTGGGCCGTGCGGGAGGTGTCGGGTGGATTGTTGCGGCCCCGCGAGGGTGAGTATGAGGGGCGGGGGATGAGATGTGACCCCGGTCTGGGAAGGGGGTCCCGAAAGGACTGGCCTTGGCGTGGCGATGGTTCGCTGGAGTGGGGGGAGCGAACGTAATAGGTCGATCTTGAGTCCGGCGTGGTGGAGTACGAGGCGCTCGGCCTCAAAAAGCCCGATGGTGGATGGTGAGTGCCGGCTCTTTCCGGAGGGTTGTAAGGCAGTGAGGGCGGTTCGCGGCGAGGTGGGGCGGACGGGATCGGGAATTGTCCTTCGATGCGGCCGGTTTGAGCCGCTAGTGCCTGTTGTAGATCGGTCTGTGGCTCCATGAAGAGCGCCGATCGCATGACCAATTTTTCCCGCTGGGGATGGGGTGGCTCTCGCGATGGGTGTCTGCGTAGCTTTGACCCATCCCCACCCTTTCCCTGAACGTGAGATTAGGGTTTCTTTAGGATCCATTGACCGGCTTCGGGATAGGAGTTGACTGATTCTACGCCTGGGCTGGAGCCCCCGAAGTCCCGGCCAGGGTAGGTCAGTAATATCTCCCTGGCTTCCTCGTCGAGGAAATATCGGAGGTCGGGTAAGGCACAGCCTTTCGACACCCCCGTTTCATTGCAGGCGCGCTTAAAGATCTTCAGGAACGCCAATATCTCTGTTAAGTCCCTACCAATGGAGAATTCAGTCTACATCGAATGATGCGCCTCTTTGGAGAGTTCGGCCAATTATATAGGGGTGTATGCGTCAAACGTCGAGTCAAGAGCTCGAAGACGGTAGGTGCGGTTTGACACCGCCTTTGTGAAGAGCTCATGAGGGGGAGTGAACTCGTCGATACCCAGATATTCCGGGGACTGGCTGAACCCCTTGAACCTGACCCCCGGTGGGTCCCCGCGGTTTTCGTGGTTCTCAATCATTTTCATGAACTGGGCCGGGTCGATCGGATCCGTGGGTCGTGGTGACCCGCGTGGTTCTGTGTGCTTCAAGGTTGCGGTTGGTGCTCGGCGTGACAGCCGAGGGTTATTGGTTGCCGATACCGCCGTTGGGGACTCCTCGACTGCGCGGGCCACCGCCTTGGGGAGGATGCCTCCTATGAACAGTCGGATCTGGTCTGCGATCTGGTTGGGAAGGTTGGATAGAGCGCCCAAGGCGGCGGCATCGATGATCATTTGTGCCTACTTTAAAATTCCCGGAACTTCCGCATGGATCAACAGCCAGATATGGTCTGCCGAGAAAAGCCCGGGGCGACCCGCGGACGTGAGGGCGGCATATGCCGGTTGCGACATTGGCGGGTGGTGCAGGAGCGGTGGTGATTGCCCGAGGACGTATAATGGCGGTGCCACCGCCGATCGCCGTGTTGGAGCTGAATTCGCGTAGGGCATCGGCGGTGCAAGCCCCTCGATGGACGATTACTTTTGGGCCGATTTAAAGGCGTACATGCCGAATAAGTTGCCCTCCATTCCGGACGGCAGGAAGACCCGTGGGTCCGCCAGACGAGAGAGCGGGATCGGTGTCTCCAGGGAGCTGCTGTCCAGCCGTACGGGTCCGCCTAGAGTCGGTGACAGTAAAGGGCGTCCGTAGCGTCAATGGGTGCCGGGGTTGTGTCCATAAGCGTTCCCCCGAGCAATGCAGTGGACAAGAGGTCTGCGGAACCGACTCCTATTAGCGACGGGGCCGGGTTGACGGACTTTGAGTCCGACGGGGTTGTGACTATGATCGGCGTGCCCCTGCGGCCCGCGGCTTTGTAGATCCCAAGGCGGGGGTAGGTGCGGAATGGGATGAGCCCAGGGGGAGGCGTCCACAGGGGGCCGCTCGTGCGCTCTCCGGGAACGCGTCTGGATGGTAAAATCGGGGTCCCGGTTATGGATAATGGGGGGAGGGTCCGTCATAGTAGGGCCCGCAACGGCTTTGCATTCTAAAAAAGGGAAAAGGGGTAATGTGCAGAAAAGGTGCGGAAGGGAGGAATTGGAAAAGGTTTTCTCGGGTTTTGAATCCTAGCTTCAGGCGTTCTTTCCGATCGGTTTTGGCACCCGTGTTGGGGCGCACGGTGATGGGTTCCTCGGAACCCCCTGATAGCAGAAGTAAGGGCAGATGAATTTCGCTTGGCTCGCGCAGGTGGAACTTCTTTCGTCGCTGGAGCAATCCTCGCAAACAAAACTGCAATCTCCAAGCGGTCAGCTTCTATATCGGGAGACCAACTGTTGGATCAAATTTCACGTCTTAGGTTAAACAAGATCCGCCGTAAGGCGTCCCAACAGAATGGCCCTGTGATGGAGCCGGTAAAGAATTCCAGCTTACATGGACAGAAGGGAAAAGGTAGAGAGGGATTTTCAAGAGAGTGATTGTTGAGGCTCAGTGAAGAGACTCACGCGGGCAGAAGTGGGGTGCAAGGCCCACGAGCGGCCGGTCCACCGATCCAGGCGAAGGATTGGTGTTCGTGGCACAGTCGGTGACGATTACGGGGAATGCATCGTGAACAAAGAGCGCCGCGCGGGGTTAGCTGAGTTGCTTTGGAGACTGGGGCGAAAGTGAGTATGGGGGGCCAGACACAATAGTGGAATCCTCGAGTGACTCCAAGAGGCAAGCTAAGCGTGGAACAAAGACTAATCTTGAAAGGTAATTTCTTGGTGCCTTTATTGATCGCCAAGCGGGTAAAGCACGCCGGCTATTAAGTAGGGAAACGCTTTGACTGTAATGCTGCCTAGTGCATGCCATTACTTTCAGGAGCCGTGCTGGGCACTAGTGCCATTACAGGGGCACCGATGCAACGCCGAAGGGTGTCGAGTGGCTACTGTAAGGTAGCCTACGGTGGCGTGCGCGCTCTCCGGTTGTTCTCGTGGACCCCTGTTCGACTCCTTAGTTTTTGGGAAGTGGTTTTCGTCCCACAGAAATTATTCTGAAGACGCAACTAAGTCCTGAAAGTTATCCTCACGCAAATTATTTCCAGCTTTGCGTAGACAAGTTCTTGTTGCAAAACAGCGGGCATCAACTAAATTTCGTGCCCAGAATGACCAACTACGGCGGCACTGCAACTCAAATGAATCTCTCACTTGCGCGGTGAATTTATTGGCGAGAAGCGCAAAACATTTCTCCAGCCTCACAGCGCGTTTGAATTCCTACCAGCACCAGTTGCTTTTGTTAGAATGGGCATGCAGCTGATCTGTAGTACCCGGAGGGGGGTAATTGCTACACCAGGGTGACCCTTGTCCAGGAAGCGTCGCCTGTCCCTTCCACCAACCGAATTTAGTGGCGGTTGGTTGGTGGAAGAGACGGCTTGTTAAGTGGCCCGATGAGGTTCCCTCCTCATTGGGGAGAAGGAATAGTTTGTTTCCAACGGTGCCAAATCATCACCGTTGGACACGGTAATGAACCCCAAATTGGGATGGAGAATCAAGGCAAAAGGCTTAAATTATGGGAATAATTATTGGGAGCCACGAAATCATTTATAAAACCCAACTGTGAAGGGGTATGCAGCCAATAGGCAATAGCCCCGAACACGAGGGATACAATATTGATGACAACAACCAGTAACGGGAAGAGTGGGAATTCTGTAAGAAAACACCCTTCCCTCTAATAGGAAGGGGTGTACAAAGTGCAACCACCACTGTAAGCCCCGTAAGCAACAGATGGAGTTACTGATACTGAGGATATTACGACAATACTAATCGGTAACCGAAAGGACCCCAGTATTATAATAACCCAGCCCTCCTTATGTAACGAGGGGTGTATTAAGTGCACCCACTAATATCAGCACTTTCAGTAATTACAGTGGGCTAATTGCACCAAGAATAATACTATGAGAGCATCCCATTGCAGATCGTGGGAGGACGGAAAATTCTTATTGGACTGGAATTTTCGGGGCTACTGCGCACCACCATTACTCGGGATGATGTTCTAGCTGCATCTTAACGTACTCGATTTTCGGGGTAGTGTAAATTTCTAACTTTTGGACGAATATTAACTATCGCCACCGCCACCCCAAAGGATGGCCTAAAAGTTTGGTTACTTTATAATTAATGCATACCTCGGCCATCCGAGGGGAGGGCACCAAAACCCATGGAAGCCAATGAGGCTCAGCGGGCTCCGGGGTAGCCCGCTGATTGACAAACGAGGGTTATTCGAAACTTTTACGATAAGACTTTTGCGGGGATTAATTATCTGAAAAAGCCAATAATACCACTTCGCTTATCGGCGAGGCCCTGAGATTAAACAAGTGGGCGAAGCTCCCCCTTGGTATTCATCCTTGGAGGGAACAGAAACTTCCGTGCCTAACTTTGGGCTCTACCTCACCAATAGGTAGAAACGAGCTAGATTAGCCCTTCCGATGGCTCTCAGTCCTTGCGTTTCCCTCTCACTTCAACGTATTTCTTCGTCTTACTTGTAAATGGGATGACTGAAATTCAAGGTCAACCCGTTTCCAAGACAGTATTTCCTTCAGGTACCAGCTCCTCGGCTCTTTCCGGATCTGAGGACCCGGGAAGTAACTGTTTCTGCGCCTCAGCTCTGCATTGTCCCCTCCGGGAGGGAAATACCAGCTATTTTAGCCAAGTGAGCCGGACAACCGAGTGCTCTACCACCATCTTTCCTCACTTCAGCCGTCCGGAACCCCGGGAGAGCTTGTCTATAGAAATTTCATACTCCGGACTTCTATACGGTCTGAAGAACCGTGGAAGAACAGAGGTTGCGCCGATCTCGCCTTCGGTATGGGTTAGCCAAAACCAGCTCGATAGTCCGAGTGGTTCCAGTCTCCTTCCTTCAGACCCATTCATTAGATTTCCAACTGTGCGGGACGAACCTCATGTTTGTCGGTCACCCCCTCCCATTTGCCTGGGAGGGCGCGGGACGCGCAACCGATCAACCCTCCACCCCTACATCAAACAGCTGGAAACACCTTTCACGGGCGAAACCCGGTACCCGCACAGTCAATTGTATCCTGTCAGCATAGGGAATGGATAACCTAGTCTCCCACACCCCCTTGGGTTTCTCTTGTCCCCAAATCCAAGGAGGAGTCGCTCTACCACCCTCTTGCAGGGCTGCTACCGAGAGTTAACTAGGGCCGGTTGACGCAACCTCAGTTTTCCGGAATTTGCGTAATACTACATTGGTCTCCTGACCTAGAATGTTTTCCCTTGGGGATGGAGATCCGAGGCCGAGATGGCGCTTAAGAAAAAGGCTGCAGGTGAGTCTACCGAGGATGGACGTACCTGTCTGTACGTGAAGAACTCGAGGACCTTCTCGAAGTCTGTCTTGACAAGCTTCGCCCAACCCTCGTCACTTCTCTCTCTCCGGATATGTACAATTGCATGAAGACGTTGGCCATGGAACATGGATTCAAATTCATGGTAGAGGTAAAAACATGCATCCTCTACCTCTGCAAGGAGATCAAGGATATTTTTAATGCAAATTTCACCATGATTCGTTAGGAGGTGGTGGGCGAAGCAAAAACTGCGTTCAATCAGGAAGCCTGTGAGAAGCTTAGCAGAGGGACACGGACGAGACTTGTTGACCTTAGCATGTCCGTAGATTCTCTCCGCACTCAGGCCTCCAAACGTTATCAGCGTGTTGGTACGCTCGAAGACAAACAGGATGCGAAGCCAAGTCAGTCAACACCTGGTGAACCACAAGTGGCCCAGGTGGAGATGTCTGTACGGAAAGGTTCCCAGAAAATTGATTATTTAGCACGGAATATGTCAGGGACGCAACAAGGCCCACAAATGGGTGGCGGCTCTTTCTTAACAGGTAATTCCGCCAGTTCGTTGAAAAATGGACAGGAACCTCTCTCTCCTCAGGGAGAGGATACGTGTTCAGAAGTTCCAAGTCTGGTTCCTCTGACGACAAGGGAACCCGCCTTCGACAAAGTGCTCTCCTATAGGTCCTGTAGTCTCGCGGATACAAGGGCTATCCTGGATTACGGGAAGCTCAAGGGAGGAGGGGAGATGTCTGCAAAGATCAAATCTTATAACCTTTCCTTCCAGGAATTTGATGAAAGGGATGAAATAGACATTACTCGCTTCATTTTTGAGATCAAGAATGGGACAGACGCCATTGTATGAGCGATGCCGCAGCTTTCGAACTTCTCCTTTGGTTCTTGAGGGGAGAATCCGAAGCTCACGTCGCAGCGGCACAGCAAATAGGAAAACATTTTCGGTGGGAAAACCGAGAGTTTGACTAGCCCCATGTTGAACACGCCCTTCTCATCCGTGTTGAATCGGATGGTATGTCCTGGACAGTTTACCACGAAATGAAACGCATCACCCAACATCGTGGAGAAGTAGAATCCGATTTCGCAGAACGGGTAAATAATTCCGGTCTCCGTTATGCTATTGTCTTCGCAGAGCGGGATTTGATATGCTGAGCTATTTCCTGAAAGGCCTCGAACCAGAGATTCGTTCCACGGTTGGATTTAAGCTGTGTTTTAGCTACGAACAGGACCATTTGGCTGTGCGTGGCAAAAGTTCAGTCTCACGGGGAGAAATTTCGGGCCTCACGGAATGAGATCAAACACCCACTTTCTTCAACCAGAAAGGGGGCGAGGAAAAAGAATGCGTTCTTTCTATCCCAACCTGGGTGAAAACCGGAAAGATGGTCGGATGCTTCATCGGAAATGATGGTGTATGACCCTCACTATAAATCCACCAACGAGATCGCCTTCTTAGAAGGAGTCCCAGTCATTTCCAAGGGCCACCTAGCCCTCGTATCACCTCCAGCACCACGGGGAAAGTAAATATATCACCCACTACTCCGGTTCCTCCTCTGAATCCTCAGCAGGAGGAGCAGGCCGGGAAGATGCTACCAATACTTCCAGTCTCCTAGACATTTTTTGGTTGCAGGAAGCCATGAAAATTCGTTTATAGCTTCCCTTACTTGCCCCGGCAGTAATTGCTTTCATTGCGTAAATGAATTAAAAGTATCAGCAAAAACCGTATCAAGTACTCTTCAGTCGGCAGAGAAGGAAGGAGAATAATAAAGGCAGTCCGGTCAACGCTACACCCAGACAAGGAGCACCCCTGCCAACCCCTGTATCCTCCGAAGAGCACAGGGGTTAGAATCAAGAAGCTTGGTAGGATTAGTGGGAGAAGCTCCCGAAATAGCACCGGAGTTACAACACAATCCGCCTAACCCGGAAAGTGTTAGCACGAAACAAGTGGAGGGAGGAGCAGACGAATCGTCCTCCACCTGTTTTCCTATGGAAAACTAGTATGGGGGAGGGATACGTTTCCAACCTCCCGTTTAAATGCGGAAAGATCGGATGCTCCATGGAAAATTAAGCTTCCCACTCCTTTCCACGAGGAATACCGGAAGCGGATATATAAGTCAGAAAAAGTGGACTGTGCCCTCCTGTCTCTGGAAATACGACCACTCTCCCTTGACAAAAGGGAGAAATGTAGATCTGCAGGCTATTTGTCTCCTTAAAGAGACCCATCGTACAGATCTCGGATCCCTAGGACTTAAAACCGGGATCCTAAATCCAACAAGAATAGTCATCGACACCGGGTGCGGACCTTCCGTCATCCGTGTGAACGAATTTCGGCCGGGATTGCGGAATTTACAGGTAAAAGTACGGGAAACCCAGGTCTCGAAGATGCCGACAAGAACTCCCTCCTCGTCACATAGATGGATATGCATAAAGTTTGGTTGGGTAACAAAAACACAGGCGGGAATTTCTGCGTTGCAACCCACCCAGCCGTCCCGGCCATCTTATCAACGAGATTCTTGAATAAGAATTTCAAGTCTATATGTCTCATGGATCAAAAGATCGCGATAAAAGATGGAATTATAGTGGCTATCCTCTCAACGAAATCTCCCTCCCTAAAGGAAGGGAAAAAGTGGAGAAGGAACACACTGAACCAGCACTGCATCCACCCAAAGGGAAGTGGATGTATCAACGCACACAGTACGTTTGTCACAGGGTGTAACAATTCCAACCCGTACATAACGAGGGGTAAGAGTTCGCAGCAAAGGAGGAGCGCTCTGCTATTTGGAACCAAAAAAATCACTATATGAAAGACATACAATACGGGAAAACCAACGGAGTATGCGAGATATTACCTTGGAAAACCTTCTCCATAGTTCTTTCGAACTTTTCAAAAGTAAACAGGCACCTCCCAATGGGGACGGTGGTTGCACACGCTCGAAGAAACCCCTTTTATAGTACGAATGATAATTGCAAACGTTGTGTAGACGCTGCATTGGCTGAATAATTACAAATAAAACCCTCCCCAAATTCCGGATCTCCATTGGTTGCATTAATACCCTCCAATGGGCGGAACTGTTTCCAAGCCCCTACACGTCGGGCAGCGCTGCAACTGTACGCCTCCGTTCGCAGCGTAGGACACCAGTGTACGTGCGCACCATACAAGTGCGCGAACCAGTTGCACACCGCTATCGAAGTGTACGCACAACCGACACGGGCCCAATCAGGGCTAGCCAAGTGTGCTACCCTTCCATTGCTAGGAAGTACCGCTCGCGACAGCTGTCTACACGTCTGAGAGTGCAGCTCTGGACTATAGATGTGCCGTGTAAGGTGCTATTGGGGATATTCTTTAATAATAGTTATGTTTACTTGAATTGGTACAGCTACGAATAAGTAAATAACGTGCGCTGTGATTAGCAGAGCGGACCCCGAGAGGGTAGATTGATCAAAGATCGGCACCGACGCCATTTTCAACTCTCTAGGGGCACTCTGATTAGCATAGTGCACCCCAAAGGGCGGATTGATTAAAGATGGGCGCCGACTTGCACCCTTAACACCCCATTTTTCGAACGTAAGAGTCCCTAGGACACCATCTACATTTAGTTACCAAATATCGCAGCGCTTGGCGTTCTCCCACCTGAGAGACTAAACAGACGTTGTTATCAACGGACCCTATATGGCCTGCTCGGCCAAAAAACCATCTAAAGAAATGTATCCCTTAACCTGCCGGTTACTCACCAACCACAGGTGATACCTCCAGCCCTCCGAACCCGTTGGGCTGGACAGATCATTGAATCACCTCTCTAGATCCCAGGAACCTTCACCTTGGAAAGACAGTGCCAGCGCCAACCTCGCGTTCGGTTCACACCCTAAGGACGCAACGAGCCTGGGTACTCACGCAGTTTTAGTTCCTGCCACCACCAGTTCGGCCCTCAGACCCCATTCTAGGGGCTCTCTCTGAGTTAGAGTCCTCTCATCCCTTTCTGGTTTACCCTCCTTTCCTTGGAGAGGATTCTGCGCAAATTCGAATAACATAAGTCTAGTTCCCTGATTTGAACGGTAGACTAACCCTATCTTCTGTAGCTCTGCACACAACACTATCTACGAGGTGCCGCCCGACGCAGGGAGTGGGATTTGTGATCGCCAAACGCACTCAACTTTTCACTTGGTGATCTGTGAGGACTCCATCTGGAGGATTCGCTCTGTCCACGATATAGTCTGCCGGAGGACTAGGGACACCTGTAGCTTCAGTTGGCCTCCAGAGAGTGGGTAATAATACATTTTATCCCAAGATAGAACCATAATAGCCGCATGGAACAGTTAGTACTCGACAGAGAAAGGCTGAAACATCTTCCGAAGCTGGAAGGATATCCACTCCAGCAGAGGAGGTGCCAGTCCTAGAGGTTTGCCCCCAAGATCTACAGGGAGCCTCATTAATAAGCTTCGTTCCGATCTTCTGGCGTCTATTGCGAAGGACATAGAAGAGCGCGTGAATGATTATGCAGAATCCCAAGAGTACCAGTGGGACCTTAAGTTCGAAGCCCTCAAGCTAAAGGTAGCCAATGAGGCACACGGTGTACTTCAGCGAGAGGCCTGATACGAACTGAGCGGCTTCATAACGGGGAGGTCAGAAACGCTCACACGGATGGTCCATGATATCCCGGATGAGGCCTCAGCCAACAATCAGCGTTTAGGTACCCTCGCGGACGAGATAGCGAATGAACCTAATAAATTTAATCCATTGAGCAAGGTGAAAACCGAATGGGTAGAATTGACCTTACAGCTTATGGCTAAACAATTATCAGCCCTAGTTGAGTCAGAAACAACACTTTACCGTCCGATACCCACTCCTCTAGTGGAGAGGGATGATATGCAAAGACTGTAACGGGTGGGATCCCATAGAAATCATTCGCTTTCTTTTCAAGTTTAAAGATGCCACTGATGGAATGGGGGTTAACAAAGCTGCAGCATTCAATCTGGTCTCCTGGTTCTTCAGAGGAGAGGCAAACTCATACCTCTCTGGTATTCAGAAGGAGGGACTGTTGTTGGGTGGAAGGAAGTGGGACCTCGATTGGCCCTCTGCATTCCATGACCTACTTACCCGTTATGATACGGATGAAGACCTCTCATATGTTTATGATGAAGGCACGCTGATCCAAAAACATCCAACAGAGGATGAAGATGTGTTTAAGGATCTCCTTAAGGGCATAGCACTCCGTTCTGCGAACATGTTCACCGAGAGGCACTCAATGATATATTACATCAAGGAACTCCATAAATGAATCCGAGCCACTCTTAATGTGGGCTTGTTCTGGCGCGAGAAGAAGAAGCTTTCCGTAGTCAAGCGAATCGGGCAAGCCCATGGAGACACCTTCCGTGCGGCGACGGGCGACAATGGCTCTAAGGGGCTCCAAACTAAGGAGTTGGCTCACAAGATGAAAGCGATG
>JAUBNZ010001406.1:0-11639 GCA_032355485.1 Bonnemaisonia californica | reverse complement strand
TGGCGTGACCCAGTCAACCGCCCCGTCACGAGTATCCTTAAAGCATAGGATAAGGATACTCTGGTCTCCCGAAACCCTTTAGGCGACTCTCAGCCTCACCTCCCCGGAGGAATCGCTCTACCACCCTCTCGTAGTCCAGCTATCGAGAGTTAACTGGGACCCTGTAGCCGCAACCTCAGTTCTCCGGAGGTTGCGGAATACTACAGTGAAGAGTGCCGTGTGGCTTAATTGGGCGTGTAGCGGGTCGCGGCCGGGCAGCGATGCGGGTTGGCACGGGTCCGCTGCGTCTTGGTGCTGCTCGATGCGTTGATTTGCACCAAGTGCCAGTCGCCTCAAGCCGGTGCATGCCCCGTCCCGATATGAGACTGGCCTCGTGTGATCGAATAGGGGCCTCATACTGTGTTCCGTTCTGTCTTTGCAAGGTGCGTCGGGTTTCAACCATTTCGAGTGGCCGCGAGCAGGCGGCTCTCCTGGCATGGAATCCGATACAACCGGTTCGCACGGTAACGTCTAAGGTTGTCGTCCAGCGTTCCGTTCCGCCGTCGCGAAATACGGCGAATGGCTTCAAGTTCGAGTCGCCTCGAGCGGCCGCGTGACTTGGCAGCGGTGCCAGCGAATGTGGTTGAGTTGCAGTTCGGTGTCGCGTGTTGATGCGAGGTGCTTCGATACGCACCAAGTTCGAGTTGCCCCCAGCGGGCGTCTGCCTTGGCCGTATTTCTGCAAAATGGGTGCATTGGATTCTGGTACAGCGTGATGCGTCGACTCGTGCCAAGGTCAAGCCGCCACGAGCCGGTGGGTTCCTTGGCAACGATTTCGATAACGCCGTTCCTCTCAGTAACGCTTATGTGTTGCGTCTGGCGTTCCGTACCTCCTTTGCAAGCTACGGTGATTGTCGCCAATTCGAGTCGCCTCGAGCGGGCGCATGCCCCGGCAGCGGTTCCGGCGACTATGGTTGCGCAGCATTTTGGTGTTGCGTGTCAATGCGATCAGCGTCAATACGGACCAATTTCGAGCTGCCTCGAGCGGGCGCATGCCTAGGACGCAGTGCCTATAAATCCGACCTCGCGTTAGCGAATAAGTGTTTCGTCGAGCGTTCCGTACCAGCAGCCTACGAACTCACGTCGAGTACCACCTGGTTTTGCACCAGACCTGAAATCGTTTTCACGAGCACAGCTCAAATAATGGCGCCAGAACAACCAGGTTCGTCGAGCGGTGTACCCAGGGTGCCTACGTCTCGCCCCGCTGACTGTATGCCCCGAGTCGCCCCGGTGTGAACCCGCTAGCCTTGCCACCTCAGTGTCGCGTGACGGAGAAAGATCCCGATATTTAACTCGGCGGAGGTTACCAGTTTCGTCATGTCCTGTTGAAGTCCCTCCGGGATGCCATCCGACGTATCCTACCTGCGGTGGTCCGAAGAAGAGAGTTATGTCCACCTATTGGCGGGTTGGGTCACTCGACAGGTGGAAAGTCTCCCACACACCAATCCACTGACCGTCGCACCACACGGAATGTTCCTCGTCGAGCGAGGGGCTGAGTGGGAGTATCACGAAGATCCGCCTAGTGGCGCTGGACCGGGGGAGGTCGCAAGACTGTGTTTATTCCACAGCCGGTACCTCGAAGATGCCCGCGATGAACCCAGCAGACGTATTGGGACGTGTTTATTTGCCGCGGGGCATAACGTGGAAGTGTATAAGAGGGCGTCCGATTCCCGCACGAAGAATTATCCCGCCTATGACCCCGAACCTGGCTGGAAACCGAGCTGTCCTTCCACATCATTCTATTGTCTGTGTTCACGTACGCCTCTTCAAAGTTGATGCCGCAGGGGTGTGAGACCATTCGTAGCGCAACCTTCTGGGCCATTGACGTTTAGGAGTGGGAATTAGAGGCGGGTACAAGTCTCATCTACACGGCTTATCATCATCGACGCCTCCGGTACCTCAACCCCTAAATGATGTGGCACATCCGGAAGCTGGAAGCCGGCGTATGGGATACTATATTCGCTCACCCAAATCGAGGCCCTGTTGGAGCAGCATTCCCATATTAACTGGGACGAGCATGCGAAGATCGTGTGGCCGGGTCAAACCGAAGATGAGTCGGGATTGTGGCTTCCCTACGATCCCGAGGCCGAGGCAGGCGATTGGAGCAGTCTTCTCCAGGGTGCCCATCTTTACGCGGAGATCGCGCGTAATGTGCTGTTGGACAACGAGAATCGTGCAAGGGACCGACTGCGGGATAGTGATTTGCCGGCCGTAGTCACTATGCGCGACGTCCTGAAGGCGCTCGCCGTGGGACCCAGTACGCCCGAGGAAGATCCCCATGGTCCTAACGTTGCAGTAGTCCAGTAAGAGCTGCTAGAGCATGTGACGGAGCTGGCCGAGGCGCGTTCCGAGCTGGCAACGGCTGTAACTGTGACCACGGCCCTTCAGGGCGAAATTGGCCGTATTGGCGCCGAGCTGGAGACGGCGCGAGCCGCGGAAGCGGAGCTTGAATCCGGAAAACAGGCCCTCCGAGAGGCTTTCGAGGGGGCCCTCCAGGTGCACGAGGATCGCTGTACGCGCTTTCGGCAGAGGGGCTATGCTGCGATGTCTCAGCTGCTCGCGCAGAGTCGGGCGGTTTCGAGGTCTGTCGAGGCTGCCCTCGAGATTTGGGCGGAGACGTCGCACGAATCCAATGCCGATGCTGGTACGTCTGGGTCGGGCGGGGCCGGGACCGAGGGTGGTATCTCTGCTACCGATAGTTCAGGGCCCAGGCCAAGGATCGGCCGTAAGAGGCGCCGTTTGACCTAATATTTCGCTGTTTGTCTGCCCATAGTCACTTCTCTTAGTAATATCCGTAGTGTAGGTTTGTCAAAATAAAATTCATTGCTTTCTCTCTCACCGCGTTGTGGGCCTGTGAACGCGCGCGCCTTGGGGGATCGGCGTGATGCGCTGCTTAGACGTTGAAGGTGACTCTTCGATTCGCCGTCCGTTTTGCAATGTTTCGCCGAATCCGGGAGACCAGGGGTGCGGGGAGGGCGGTTTTGGGTTCCCATGTGTCATCTGTGGGTGCGAACCCGTACCATCGTACTCGGAAGATCGAGGCACCCCTGCTGTCTTCAGACTCCTCCATCAGTCTTTCAATGACGAACTCCTGTTCGTCGGGGGTGCCCGGATGATGTGTCTCGCGACCAGGAGCGGGCGTTTCCGCTGCCATGATCGGCCCCCGAAGGGCTCCAGTTCCCGGTGATTCGTTAGTTCTTCGCCGCAGAACGGGAATCCGGGTGATCTGGGGGTGGGAAGTTGTGGAAGCCTGGGGAGATGCTGTCGGGGGTAGGTATTCCGACGCTCGGGTTTCCCCGTCGACGGGTGTGGACGCCGGGGACACTGCCAGCGGGAGACTTGGTCGTATTGGTGTTGTCTGTATGCGGTCTGAGTTCATGCGTTACGGCACATCGTCAAAGGCGACGTCGAACGTATGGCCATGGCAACCGATGACCGGAAAGGGGCCCACAACTGTGAAATAGAGCTTGGTCCGAGGATGATCTGAGTCGGGATTTGCTTCATCCTGCCCTTGCACCACGCCACGGGCCACATCTTCGAGATACACGAGGTCGCCTACCTTAATGTTCATGTTGGCCGGACGGACTTTTTTGTCAAGTTCCGGTTTGTATCGTTCCAGTGCTCGCGCCAGAGAATGGGACGCTTTCGCGTACGTCTTCTGTACTTTTGAAAAGAAATCGGAGCGCAAAAACGGTGAGCAAGGGACGAGGTCGACATTCTCCGTGGTGAGTTGGACCGGGTACCAGGTGAGCGTGAGCTCGAAAGGTGACGTGTTGGTGGAGCGGTGCAAACAGCGGTTGTATGCGAAGGCCAGCGTGTCAAGGTACTCGTCCCACGACTTTTGGTGATCGCTCACCTAGGGGCGTAGCATTCCCAACAGGTCCGGTTCATTCTTTCCATCTGAAAATTCGTCTGCGGGTGGTACCCGGTAGTGAACAAGTTACAAACCCTCAGGATGCGACAGGTGTCATGAAAGAGCTTTGATATTAAACTGCGAACCATTATCCGACAGCAATGTCTTGGGTGGCCCGTAAATAAACACGCAATATGTACAGAACGCCTGCGCGACTGCCACGGCCGTTATCCGAGAAAGCGCTACAAATCGGCACAGTTTGTGGTATCGGTCCGCTATGACCAGTATGAAGCGTTTCTTCTTGGTTGTTGTCTAGAGGGGCCCGAGAATATCAATAGCCACGCTGTGCAACGGTTGTTCTACCGGAAACAGTTTCTGCGGGTTCGTGTGCTTCACCAAGGACATGGCATTGCGTGCGAATGTTTTGCAATTGTGGACAGTGTTCTCCACATACACCGTGAGGTGAGGCCAGTAGGCGTGCTTTCGCAGAGTTTCATTCATGCGGCGTATCCCAGGGTGACCTGCGCGGGGCGAATATTGATTAGTTCGCAACATACGAGGTCGCAGGGTGGTGTGGGCGACGACCTGGCTCATGTTATCCTGCGGGGAAGTATAGATGAGAATCCCTTGCGGGTTGACGCGGAAGTTTCCGCCCTTCCCTTAGGGACACCAAGGATGTCTTTTCCTGGCAGAGTGCGCCCAGGCGTTTCTCTGCTAGGCACTCCGGGGTAGTAATGGGCTGTTCTTCTGCGGTCCGTAACCGCAAGACTGGGGACTTTTTCGTGTCTTCAGATGTGCGAGAGCACGACGGAGGGATGTCTCCCACGGGCGACGCCGGCAACAAGAGGAGCGGTTGGATAACGCGGCCCCCGAAACGGGGAGGGACCCCACCAACGTTCCAGGGTCCTCGAGGCCATCGGGGCTAATGAGGAGCTGGCGTCCAGAATCTAAAGAGTTATAGCTGCTTTCCGCATCGTCCCAGCGCTCGACCTTGTAACAGGGAATGTCACCGTCCAAAGGTTTTTGTCGGCCCCTTTGTATCCATGCGCGAGAGGGCGTCCGCCACGTAGTGCTTGCGGCCCGGGCAGTACTGGAATTCAAAGTCGAATTCGGACAAGCGGAGCCTCCCCCGCGCGAGCCGACCTTCGGCCGATGTGAGGTTGAGGATCCATCGGAGTGCGTCGTTGTCAGCCCGGACCGTAAATTTCGCCCGTTCAAGGTAGGGTTTCAATAACAAGATCGACCATACGACCGCGAGGCATTCTTTTTCCGTGGTCGAATAATTGAGTTCCGCGCTGAACAGTGCCTGAATCCAGTACCCGATGGGGAGGTGCAGATTTGTGTCCTCCCCCTGCTGCTGAAGCAAGACTCAGCCAATCTGGCCGTAGGATGCGTCGATGTCGAGGATGTAAGGGTAACCATCGCGTGGGAGCACCAGTACGGGGGAAATCAGCCTTGTCTTCAATGTATGGAAAGCGACGGTATTCTCGGACGAAGCCGGGGGTAGGTCTTCGCCTTTTTCCTTGCGGAGGAGGTACGTGAGCCGCCCGGCGATAAACGCAAACCGTTCGACCAACCGGCTATACGCGGTGCACGTGCCGAGAAACCCGCGCAGCTTCCTCTTGGTACGTGTGTACATCGATTGCCGTACTGCTTCCGCATTGGATGCCGGGACCGAGAGCTTGCCCAGCCGGATCACGAGGCCCAGGTAGCTGACGGTCCGGCGGAAGAACTCCGTTTTTGAGAACTTAATGGACACCCCTGCTAGTGCAAACGTGCTAAGGATCTTTTCACGTGCTCAATGTGCTTTTCCTCCGTTGTCGAGAAGATGGTTACGTCGTCTAGGTAAACCAGGCAGAAATTCCATTTGGCGACAGCGAGAAGCAGGTCCAACGCGAGTTGGAACGTGGCCGGTGCGTTGGTCAACCCGAAAGGCATCCGCTCAAACCGAAACGTACCGCAATGTAAATTGAAGGGAGTCTTATCTCGGGGGCCCGGTGGCACTGGGATCTGCCAATAACCTTAATTGCAATCCGAGGTGGAGAAGATCTTAGCGTCGCTCAGCGAGTCGGTACAATCATCCATGCGTGTAATCGAGTACCAATCCCTCACTGTGGCGCGATTTAACCGTCTGTAATCTACACAGAACCGGGCTGACCCGACATTCTTGGGAACAACGACCACGGGGCTAGCCCATTCGGATGTCGCCCGCTCGATGACTCCGGCCTTTAGCATCTTTTCCACCTGTCCGCGGATCACGCTGGGCAATATATGTTTCCGGCGGGATAGGGGGCCTGGTTGATGGGCCGGATCCCGTCTTGTAAGTCGATGCCGTGTTCCGTCTCCCGAATTTAGCCGAGGATGCCGCCCCACACGCGGCTTATTTCCAGAGCATGGCGACGATCTTTTTATGCAATGCCGGGTTGACCTTGTGCTTGACCAAGTTACCCCGGTCGTGACCTTCCCATGTTTCGCCCGGGCCGGAGGTGGCTGTACAGGGGGCTCCTGGGGAGACTCCATTGCCTTTACGGGCTGTGTAGCTGTGGACGCTTGGTGTCCGGGAAGGGGTCCGAGAGGGTGATCACCTCCACTTCGTGGACCGCGATGGAGCTGGTAGGGTTCCCCGCGACGGTACCAAATTCTGTTTTCTTGGCCAGGACGCACTTCTGCTTTCCAACATTCGATACGGATACCAGAAATTGTTTGTTCTTCGTGAAGTCCGCGACGCTATTGGCCATCTGGATCATGCAACCGCAGAGTAGGTCGTATTTGTGTATCAAGAAGTGGACGCCGGAGACCGGGCTCGTCACCGGGACAAAGGTAATTTGTCCGGCGCCAAGTTGATGGGTTAGGCAACGAGGATCTTGCCGGGCTTTGGTTTGAGAAGGCTTTCAGGGGCGGGGCTATCGATGGTGGTTTTCTATTCCCCGCGCGGGGTGTCAGAAAGATGTATTGGTTGTCGTACATTCGGATAGATCTCCATTTACCAGGATAGATAGCCTTGACGTGCTTATTTATGAAATCGCGAGCTATAATGCACAGTACCGAAAATTTCCTGACGATTAAGAACCAATACTTATACACCCGTTTCCCTAGCTGAAAGTAGATCTGGATCGCTTTACTCAGCATAAGCTGATCGTCGTTCGCGTCGACCAGACTGTAGACAAGAGTAACCTCGATGGCTAGATTCTGCCATCCCGGGGGCAAAGAGTCCACTCGCATCAAGAAAGGTCCCGCGCCCGATTCGAGGACCGAATGGAGAAAGAACAGCTACCTGCGTTTGGTCCCAAGCAGAGCCTCCATTTTGTAACTCGAGACGACGTTCCACAGTAAGCGGACTTCTACGGGTGTAGTTAGGACGGGGGGATACTTCCGTCCTGTAGTCATCATTTTTGAAGACTGTGCTTTCGAACCATCGTCCAGCGTACGTCTTGTCGGAGGATGCACCTCATACGCTATGCATCCTCCAGGGAGTTTTTCGAGCGGGGCGCCGGTGGCGGTTGCGCCAGGAACGTATGGGGGCCCGTGTCAAACGGCTGGTGCAGGTCAATAGGTGAAGTGGTTTTGAAGGGCACAGTTTGCTGGTCAGGGTACAGGCATTCTGCTCCCTCCAATGGGTGACCATCAACTGAGTACACCTGGACATTGCGCGTGAGGTTCAACTCGCTGGCGGAGAACCGGTCATTCCCATGTAATTCCCGCATCTGGGCTCGCTGTTCTTCGGTTAACATAGGACATTGAACCATTACTATCCCAAACACGCGGCAAATGGTACACCGGATGTGGGCCGTGCGGGAGTTGTTAGGTGGATCGTTGCGGCCCAGTGAGGGGGATATGAGGCACGGGGGATGAGTTGTGACCCCGGCCAGGGAAGGGAGCCTCGGAAGGACTGGCCCTGGCGCGGTGATGGTTCGCGGGAGCGGGTGTGCGAACGTAATAGGTCGATCTGGAGTCCGGGTGGTGGCGTACGAGCCCCTCGGTGTCGGGAAGGCCGATGGCGGCTGTGGTGTGTCGGTTTGTGCTGGAGGGGTGTCCGGCGGTGGGGGCAGGCCGCGGTGAAATTGTGCGAACGGGATCGGGAAGTGACCTTCGCTGGGGCCGGCTTGAACCGATAGTACTTGCAGTCCATCGGTCTGTGGCTCCATGGAGAGCGCCGATCGCTTGACCATTTTTTCCCGCTGGGGATAGGGTGGCTTGCGTGGTGGGTATCCCCATAGCTTTGAGCCATCGCGACCGTATCCCTGAACGAGAGCTTAGGTTGCGTAACAGCGCGTCTCGCACGAGGTGTTCTGCGTAGGCCTTGAGACCTTCTACGAAGATCGAAACCCAAGCGCGGTCGGCAAATGCGTCACGGCATCTGATTGCCTTTCGGCGAAGCCGAAGGGCGAATGTTTCCTCCGTCTCCCTCAACTCCTGTGTCATCTGTGATACCTCGCGGTATGCCTTCGCAACGTCGCCCTCACGGGCATACATCAGTAGGAGCCATTGAACAGCTTCGGGGTAGTAGGTGACTCAGTCCACAACGGGGGAGGGAGCCCCGGAAATCCTGTCCAACGTAGGGCAGGAATTTCTCCCAGGCTTTCCCGTCGAGGGAGTAGTGGAGGAGGGGCAAGGCGCAGCCTTCTGACACTCCCGTTTCGTCGCAGGCGCGTTTAAAGTTCTTCAGGAACTCTAGGATATGTATCCCGTCCCAGCCAGTGAAGGCTTCGGTCTGCATTGAATGACTGACGTGTTTGGACAGTTCGGCCAATTTGCTAGCGTCGTGCGTGTCAAACGCAGAGTCAAGATCTCGGAGACGGTAGGTGCGGTATGACAGCGCCTTTTTGAAGAGCTCATTCAGGGGAGTGTTCTCGTCGATACCCGCGTACGCCGGTGCCCGGGCGACCACCCTGAACTGGCCCAGCGGTGGGTCCCCGCGTTTTTCGTGGTTCTCCATCATTTTCATGAATTGGACCAGGTCGATCGGGCCGAGTCGATCGGATCCGTGGGTCAGGGTTACCCTGAGGTTCGGTGTGCGTCAGGGCGGCTGGTGGTGCCTGGTGCGACGGGCTGAGTGTGTTGTTTGCTGACACCCCCGTTGCGGACGCCTCGACAGCGTGGTCCACCGCCTTAGGGAGGGTTTCTCCGAGGGAGAGGCGGACCTGGTCCGTGATCTGGCTTTGGAGGTGGGATACAGGGTCCGAGACGGCGGCGTCGGCGATCATTTGTGCCTGCCTAAGAATTCCGGGCTCCTCCGCGTGGATTAACTGCCGGATATGACCAGCCGAGACAAGCCCGAGGCGACCCTTTAGCGTGTGGGCCGCATATGCCAGTGGCGACACGGGCTGGAGTTGCAGGAGCGTTGGCTGTTGTCCGAGAACGTAGAGGGGCTGCGCCAGCGCCGACGGTCGTGGGTGCAGGAAGGACCGGGTAGGCCATCTAGGGTACCGGCGCCGCGACTGAAGGAGGCAATTGGGCCAGTTCTGAGGCGTAGCCGCTGAATATGGTGCCCTCCGTGCTGGACGACGGAATATCCGCCATGGGACGAAGCGGGATCGGGGCCTGCAGTGAACTTCTGTCCAGCCGCTCGGGTGGTGACGGCAAGGGGGCGGCCGGGACCTCAATGGATGCCGGGACTGTGCCGGCAGGCGTGACCACGAAGGAAGCCGCCGACAATAGGGCCGCGGAGGCAACTCCTATGGGCGACGAGGTCGGATTGGCGGACGTTGAGGCTAACGGGGTCGTGAAGATGGTAGGCGCCCTGCGACGGGACGCGGGTTCATGGGTCCGAAGACGGGGGGTTGGAACGGAGTGGATAGACCCAGGGGTAGATGCTTCCGTGGCCGTTTGGTCCGGAGCCGTCCAGGAACGCGTCCGGATGGCGAATTCAGACTCCCTCGGAGGAGAAAGGGGTATCCGCCATAGTAGGGCCCGAACCGGCTTCGCCCTCTGACAGAGAGGGAACGTCGTAAGGGGCAGAACAGGGGAGGAAGGGAGGAATTTGAAAACGTTTTCTGGGTTTGAAGCCTAGCTTCAGGCACTTTTCTCAAACGGTTTTCGAACCCGAGCTGGGGCGCACGGTGATTGGTTCCGCGGAACCGCCCTGGTAGCAGAATTAAAGGCTGATGACTTTTGCTTGCTTCGCGCAGGTGGAACTTCCTTCGTCGCTCGAGCGATCTTTGCAAACAAACTCCAAGCTCCGAGCGTCAATCTTCTAGGTCGGGAGAACAACTGTAGGACCAGAGGTCCTGTCCTAGACCAAGCAAAAACCACCGTGAGGCGTCGCTATAGAACTGTCCTGAGATGGGGCCGGTAGCGTGGTAGAGCTGACAGAGAAAGAGGGGAACAAGGAGAGAGGGATGATCTCGAGAGTGATTGTGGAGGCTCAGTGAAGAGACTCACGCGCGCGGAAGTGGGGTTTATGTTCCACGAGCCGTGGGTCCACCGATCCAGGGGAAGGGTTGGTGTTCTTGGCACCATCGGTAACGATTACGGGGAATGCGTCGTGAGCAAACAGCGCCACGCGGGGTTAGCTGAGTTGTCAAGGAGACGGGCGTGAAAGCGCGAATGGGGGTTCAAACACAATAATCGTATCCTCGAGTGACCGCGGAGGCAATCTAGGCGTGGAGCAGAGACTAAGCTTGAAGGTTGATTCCTTGGTGCATTTAGTGATCGGCCAGCAGGTGAATCCCGCCGGCTATTACATAGGGAGAGGCCCTGACTGTAATAATGCCTAGTGCATGGCATTACTGTCAGGAGCCGGGCTGGCAACCGGTCCCATTACAGAGGCACCGATGCCACACCGAAGGGTATCGAGTGGATACTGTAAGCTAGCCTATGGTCGCGTGCGGGCTTGCCAGTTGCCCACGTCTGCCCCGTGGCTGCGCTTTGTCAACTGTGTTTTCATGCGGCCGTTGCTCGCGTTTTGAGGTTGTCCATGTGGAAACGTCTTGGAATCCCTGTTTTTGAGAGTGGTTTATATCCCACAAACCGCAGCAATCAATTTGCAACGTTGCATCCAACGATGGGTCTAAGTGCAAAAGTAACTTTGCAACTTTTCAAAGTTACTGTTACATTTAGATACAACAAACGAAACCCAAAGTATGCATTGATACTCTGAGCCTGGATCATGGGCTATTAAAGATCATGCTGCCGTGAGCACTAAACAGAACGCAAAACACAACTCCTTGTGAAGATCCCAACTGCGTCCCCAATTGTCAACGCCTTGTGCAGAGCCACAACCCAAGGTACCTCCTCCCCACATTCCGCCGGTTTCAGCACAGCGCACCCTCTTCCTTTAATCCCAGGCTATGTTCATCCTCCTCATCCTCCACCATTTCTTTTGGTCGCCCCGATGCAGAGCTTACTGCTGAGACGGACCCCGCAAGTCAGCCAAACGAAAAGAGGCGGCTGAAGCAAGTTTCTACAAGACGCAATCGCCAAATTCGTAGTACCCACCCATACACGGTTGGGCTACTGGGCCCGCGCCGTGGTAACCTCAAGGGCGCACGGTGCAAAGTACGACCCGATAATTACATGCCTCCCCCGTTCAGGACGTTTCTGAACGGACGCAATATGTTATTATTTTTCCGCGGACACACGTGCACCTTACAGGGCACGTGTGCCCGGATCGGGGACTTACACGCCAGATCGGTACAGACTGCCGGAATCTGGATTCCCCCGCGCCCACGTGTACCCCGTTGGTGTGCGCGTGGAGCCAGGAAGGCTTACAGTGCTGAGCGCAGAGGGGCGCATTAGTTCCCCAGGGC
>JAUBNZ010001405.1:0-11639 GCA_032355485.1 Bonnemaisonia californica | reverse complement strand
GCATTGCAGCCTGTGGTCTGACTTGCGTGTCACACACTCATCCGCATTCATCGCACCTTCTAAGCAAAACTCCACATCATCCCAAAGTCTACATCACGACCGCTCGCCCACAGCCAGCAGTCCTCACCGCCGTTGTATCCGCATCACCCCCACCCTTCCATCTGCCAACATGTCCACCACGCCTTCTCCAGCCTTTGCGCCCGCCGCCCTACCGCCCATCTCCACCTCCACCTCCACCTCCACCTCCACCTCCACCTCCACCTCCACCTCCACTTCCTTCATCCGCCCATTCTGCTCCCCAGCGCCCGCGCCGAATGCATCCCGCCGTCGTGACAATACGCGTTGCACCCTGCCCGCTGACTACGAGTCATCCTCCGCTCCGTCCCACTCATCGCGCCGTGAGCGCTCCAAACAACATAATCAGCGCCCCCAGCCCGCCCCTGGCTCCTCGCTCGCCAGTTTGCATGAGCTCACCGAACGGATAGCGGACCTTCTCCAGGTTGGAACCATTGAGAACAACCATCTCCACTGTCCGAAGGATGCACCCCTGGGTTATCTCACCGCTACAACTCATGTTGCAGTCGTCTTTAGCAAGCATCTCATTCGTGACCAGATCACTGTTGAGTACGCGAAGCGTATCGTCACTCTTGTCAAGCAGATTGCATCCGGCGCCCTTGACCCGGACGTCATTGTATTCACGGGCGGTTGTGGTACCGACCGCAAATCTGCTATATCGGAGGCTGTCGCTGGCTATGCTTTCTTCAGATCTGTCTGTGAGGAGGCCGGTATATCCCTTGATAAGTTTTCATTCATTTTGGAAGAGCACAGCCACAACACCAAGGAGAATCTTCGAAATGTAATAGAGGAGCTCCGAAGGCGCACCGGTTCGTCCGCTGTTTCCTCTTGTCATTTCACGCTCGTCTCCAGTGACTACCATCTTATCCGCATTCAAGAAGTACATCGCTTGTCCCCGCGCCAGTCCGTTCTTTTCCCCTTAGAAGTATCCGCTGCCACGTGGAACTGCGTATTCGCTGCGTATCCATTCTGTGTGTCTCGTGACGCCGCAACCGCGTTTTTGGGTCGCGCTATCGTTCTTGCGAATGACCTAGGTATTGTACTTGTCAATCTCAACGGCGCCATAGACGACAGACAATTCATCGCGAAGGAAAACCTCCATCGCCTCAACGAAGTATTCGCTAAAATGCGCGAGATGTACCGCATCATTGACGCCCGAACATCCACTCCCGGCGGCTTCCGTACCGACATGCGCACCCATGCTGAGACACTTGAACTCGCCATCCATGACATTCGCGAGGTACACACCCTTCTTAACCCCTTAAATGAGACCGGCGCCTCTGTCCCACATTCCCACCTCGAACTTGCCCGCGAGCTCCTTTCAACGACGATTTCCAAAATGAGGAAACTCATGGACCCCGACCGCGTGCTCCGCGTTCACGACCGCATGGCAATTATCGAGGACATGATCACATATGTGGAAAGCCACAAGGCATCGCAATCTTCATCATCACCTTCTTCACCCTCAGATGACCCGCAGGCCGACCGCGACCATGAATTAGTCTCCGATCGGTCGGATCCAGCATACTTTGCGCCGTCGCATGACCCACCGAAGAAAAGACCTTCCGGTCGCGAGAGCACTACCACGAGTAGCGAGGTTACCTGGCGCGGCGGTACCATCTTCAAGGGCAACGGAAAGCGCATCACACGAGACGGCCCAAATCTTGTGATAGCTGACAGTTCCTTCCCACATGCTCCGCAAGCACCAAGGCGGACTCTCACGCCTACGCGCCCAGCTGTTGCTGACCCGCTTTCCGATCAGATGACAGGCTCACTGATTGAATCCTCACCTTCGTCCGCCGTCAAACAACGCTCGCGACGACAAGCGAGACAGGCTTCCACTCGCTCCTCCACCAGCACAGCGAGGGCAGGGAGGAAACGAAAGGATGGTGCGACCACAGTAGCGAAGAAACGGAAACCCACTGCACGGAAGCTCGCGAGGCCTTCAACCAGTGAGTCGGTGTAGCTACTGTCTCATTCCGTGGACTTGATTCCTTTTTGGCACCGATCTCTTCCGAAGTTGGCTAAGGTTTCGATCTTTGCCGGTGGCGTTGCCGGATGTACTCATTGCTAAGTAGCGTGTTTTGTTGTAGGGGGGTATCCTGCAGTTTTCCTGGGGTGGTTAGCTTTCAATCACCGTACAGCTCTTGGGAATAGGCTGAACACAAGGGGCTTAACAATGAGTGCTGCGCGTTGACGGCTTGATTGTCTGCACCTAACAGTTTTTCGAACGATTTTATGCAAGAAGTGATTATTTCGCTATGGCGGGCGGTGTAGGGAGAAAAAATGGTACCCGATCGTGCTGAGATTGCGAACATGACAGAGTGGGTTACCTGTCACCGGTTCTTGCTAGATATTATCAGTTCTTCCTTCTGATTAATGAATCTTATCCTTTTGACTAGCACTCGATTATTTAGACATAGACGTACTATTCCTAGAAGATCGTTTTTGAAGAGAATGATCTTTTTCTGAACATCCATCGATCGTAAACGAGACGCCGAGAAAGTCTTAGTCTCAGCGCTCATACTAACCAAAATGCAAAGAGCGTTCAACGATTCCCGTAAATAAGAGTATGCCTGGCTTTACAATAAGCTTCCAGGTTCAGCTTTCTACACTATAGTTCAGGTTCCTTCGTCCTAAGCGTGACGATCTCCTCAGCACTGACGGGATGAACCGGCATGGTTGTGTCAAAGTGCGCCTTCGTAGCACCAGCCTTCATAGCGACACCTACGAGCTGAATTATATCTCCGGCTGCCGCATCCAGCAAATGCACTCCCACAACAACATCCGTCTTCTTCTCGACAATGAGCTTCATGAAGACCTTCTCGCCCTCCCTCTTCGTAAGCGTATGCTTCATGGGACGGAAAGCGGTCTTGTAAATGTCGACTCCATTCTTCCCATACTTCTCCCTTGCCTGAGCCTCCGTCAAGCCGCATGTTCCGATGCTCGGGTTGGAGAACACTGCCGTCGGGATATTCTCGTAGCCAATGTGCCGCGGCTTATCGCCAAAGTGCGTATCAGCAAATGCATGTCCCTCGGCGATTGCCACCGGTGTCAGATTAACCCTGTCCGTCACATCGCCCACCGCATAGATATGATCGACACTTGTCTTGCTCCATTCATCAACCATGATCTTCCCTTTAGCGCCCGTCTCGATGCCCGCAGAACCGAGATGCAACTGCTCCGTCTTCGGGACACGTCCCGTCGCGTACATGACCTGATCCGTCTCCAAAACCTTGCCGGTGTTAAGGGTGACTTTGAACGAACCGTCAGCATTCTTCTCCACGCTGGAAATCTCGGTCTTGAAATGGAGGTCGACGCCGGTGATACGCATCTGCTCGGCGAGATGGTCGCGCACGTCGTCATCAAAGCCGCGTAGAAACTTCTCCCCGCGGTAGAGCTGCGTTACCTGCGCGCCGTAGCTATCGAAAATGCAGGCGAATTCCACGGCGATGTAGCCGCCGCCGACGACTATCACACGCTTTGGCAGATGGTTCAGGAAGAAGGCCTCGTTGGAGGTGATGACGTGTTCGGAACCGTCGAAGGGCGGGACGAAGGGGCGGCCGCCCGCCGCTACGAGGATCTTATTGGCGGTGTAGGTCTTGTCGCCAACTTGGATTGTATGGCTATCTATAAATTTCGCCGAGCCGACTATAAGCTCCACGCCAGCGTTAGCGAGCAAACGGCCGTAGATGGCGTTGAGACGTTCGATTTCTGCGTTCTTGTTTTTAATCAAACGGGCCCAATGCAATGTGGGCTGCTTCTCCACATCCCAACCGTAGGCCTCTGCGTCATGGAAGTCATGGCGGTAGTGGCTTCCGTATACAAAGAGCTTCTTAGGAACACAGCCGACATTGACGCAGGTACCGCCCAGGGCGGCCTCCTCGGCAACGGCAACCTTCGCGCCGTAGTTGGCGGCGATGCGGCTGGCACGGACGCCGCCAGATCCGGCGCCGATGACGAAGAGATCGTACTGGTAGCCGTGCGGTAGGGTGGCGGCCTGCTGGGCGGCCTGGAGGCCTGAGACTGCCATGGAGACGCGGCGGGTGGGGAAGAGCACGGTTGAGATGGGCCGGGCGGTTGAGATGGGCCGGGCGAATGTGGAGGCGAGACGGGATGCTCGCAGGCTGACGGAGGCTGCGAAGGCGGGTGGCATCGGATTAAGTAAAGGTGGGGGATGGGATTAGGGGCGGGGAGTGTGTCGTGGGAGAAAAGGTTGTGGCGGTGGGAATGGGAATGCAACGTGTGGAACTGCGGGGCTGGTGCGGCGTACGTATCATTTGGGGGGTGCATTGGGGGCATCGGGGATGGTGAGTTTTGTGATGGGAATGGGGAGATTTCTGACAGCCCATGCGAGAAATGGGCGAGAAATGGGCGAGATACGGTACCGAAGGGTACGGTACCAAAAGGTACCCTTCTGAAGGGTACTTACTGTACGTAAAGGGCCTCGAAGAGGCCGCTTGTAGACAACCGCCCTGGGTGATACCCTTGGTTGGGCGCAGTTGCATGTTCCGTGGACACGTGTCACCACGCCTTAGCTATGAATGACATTTAATCAGACATTTTACAATGTTAAAACATTGTGAAGTGCCGTGTTCCGTACACGGTTAGTAGCCGGTCGTATCTTTAACTTCACTTCACGTAACATATGCAGCCGTGCCTCTGTTCCGCCATAGGCAAATCACAGACATTCTCCGCAGTGGCACGTCTGTACTCAGTCTGCTAAAGAGGTGCATCAAAACAGTCTCGAATTTCGCCATGCATGTAATAAAAGGATACCGATGCCATCTCTATATATTCGAGCTAATGGATGCTCTTCTGATCAGCGAGTCGCATCTACAGTAGGTTTTTCTACGAGCATTATGATTGCTCCTCATAAATCATGCTCTCCAGTCAAAGCTGCAACTGGTAAGAGCATCTCTACCCCGGTTTTTAATTAGAGAGCAAGGCGGAGAAAATTGCACAACATTGTTTACTTCAACAAAGAATGCGCAAGAGATTTAGAAAAAGAACTATTTGACCACCTGGTTGTATGCATAGCTACGATGCCAACCGCCGGATGATGAAAACGGGTAACCTGACAGCAGGCGGTGGATAAAGTACAGAGACACAGTGTCTACTGCCCCACAATAGGGCCTCCGGACTGCGTCAGAGCCCATGCCGCCCCTGTGCCAATAGCGGTAGTGGCAGCGGCGGATGCCGCCACACCAGGGCTCACCAATGAAAACTGCGGGCCAGTGCTGTACTCGTTGTACTTCGGAAGCGTGACGAATGGCGCTGTGTACAAAAAAAAATACAACGAAAATCAATACAGAATGGTTGGTTAGTGTCAAGTCCAAACCAATATACACACAATCACATTCATCTCTTTCAAAAGCATCAACTTACTGTAGTATCCGAACGACGGACGCATGGAACCTGCCAGACGCGGGAATCGACTGTACAAATTATCTTCATACACGCAGATGTGGTTGCGCGCAATAGCCATCTTCCGTGCCGCAAATGCAGCACCCTGCTTGGCCGCAGTGGAGTATTGGTGAGCTCGAAACTCGGTAGACTTGCCCCGCACTTGCATAAGGTAAGCCTCATACTTTGCCTGCCCATCTGTGCAGGCAGTGGTGAAAACACCCGATCCGTTCACAGCCTTGCTGTAGATGTTCTCTACAGAGCGACACATCATGTCCTCAGCGGGACCGGAGGAAACAATGTACCTATTGCAAGCCCTGTTGGCCTCAGCCTGGCCAAGGGTCATAGCATTGGCCAGCATAGGGTTGGCAAGGACGCGCTCCTCCTCGTGCGAGCACCCGTGGCATGCAATGACAGCATTCTTACGCGTCTCATACATGTTATGCAGCTTGACAGCGTTAGGGAGCTGACGATAGCGCAGCTGAGATTGGCGCTTGAGCGTACGGCTGGCGTAGGGGGCGTCATAGGTGGAGCCCTCGATGCACTGCAGAGGCGGGACGCCCGTGGGACACGCCTTGGCTATGTACTGCGATGTGACGTCCTTGGCGAAGAAATGGTCCACTTTGGGGTCGTAGCGATACACGGACATGGTCGGGCGCGAGGAATTGACGGCATGAGTAGTGCGGCGTAGGGGTTTCAGCGCGGATGGCCTGTCGGTTACGGCGGCCGGCGAGAAGGCGGAGGTAGCGAGCGGGGTTGCGGTGACGAAGGCGGCAGTCATTTTGGGCTGGCGTTGTGGAGAAGGTGATCGGTGGGGCGGAAGCGGAGCGCGGATGTGGGATGGTGGGAGCAGATGGATGGTGGGAGCAGATGGATGGTGGGAGCAGAGATGGTGGAGATTACTACTGTAATGGGGCTCTCTGCTTCATTAGCGGGGCGAGGGTAATGCTGGTGGTTGAATGCTGTATGGGTGCGAGATTCATGAAAACCTAAAACGATGCAAAAAATCTCTACTCTAGCTCTTCTCTTTAGCCAATTAGCGCTGCGTATTGTTCTTGTAGACTTTCCAGCCTCGCATTTCGCCTTTCAGATATCCTGGGAGTAGATGGAATAGTAGATAGATAGGCCCTCTCACGGTTTAATAATAACCAAATCGGGTCACTAAAACTGCCCAATAGACATGCGCCATACTATTTCACGTTGCACCACGTCGCATATTTTACCAGTTTTCGGGTTTCCCGGCCCCCGTAAAACGTCTTCTTGTCCGTCTTGTCTACTGTGTGTTGACGTCGAAGCTGTTCGTGTGGACAAACTTGCACCTTCCACGTCACAGTTTCGCGCCAAAATGTCTTCCAATCAATCTGCTCTACAGAATTGTATCCTGTCAGCACACGTATACCACCTCCAATCGTACAAATCTGCAATACAGTCTGTACAGAAGTACTTTAAACAAGTGCACTTTGGTTATATTCACGCAACTCTGCTGAAGCTCGTAGATCGTTTCCATTTGCAATGAGCAGATAGAACAATGGCGTCGGCGAACGTCCAGCTTCAGCAGAACTGCGTACATCGGCCTTGCAAAACATCAGGAACTTCTTATCGCTTATATATATACAATTAAATTTGGGATGAGCACTGCTTATCTCAAACATGCTTACCGGCCCATGCGCCCCAGTTTGCTCTGACAAGCTTGAGGTTGCCTCTTTTCTAACCTCTGAACTCGGATTTGCAATCATTGACACTCATCCCAACTGACCAAAAACGCCACACTGCCAGTTCGCAATTCCGAAAGTTCCTGACACTTTCCCAATAACATCCTGCAAAAGATTTGCCGCCGTCGGAAAATGTCAGTGCTGAATGTATTGCGGAGAAGAGTCGTTTCTCATGCGCTCAAGAATATTATTTCGAACAGATGCGGTGCATAGAATTAGCAATGGAGCGTGCATATCTCTACGCGCGGCCTGTCACCACACACCGTCTATCCTGAAGTGTTCTCGAATATAGAACACGAAGGAAACAGATAGTGGGAAACGAAACAGTGGGTTGTTTCTTACTCGTTCCATTCCAACATTCGTCTACTATGAACTCGAAATACTATTGGTGCCTGCCCTTCTAATCTGCGAGTCCATGCATCATGGATGCTACTCCCATGAGAGTGATTACGGACAACTTATTATAAATACGAGTGCCCCAAATAGCCTCACAAGTCATGCTCTCCAGTCACAACTGCAACTGGTAAGAGCATTTCTGCTCCAGTTTAATTGTAGAGAAAGACGGAACATTGCGCAAAAATTGTTTACCCCTAGAGGGAACGCTCAAGAGATATAGAAAAAGAACTATTTGACCATTTGGTTGTATGTATCGCTAGGATGCCAACCGCCGGATGATGAAAACTGGTTCGATGGCGACAGGCGGAGGACAGGTACAGAGGAACAGCCTCTACGGTGACGCAACGGGTCCTGCGGACTGCAAGAGAGCCAATGCAGCTAGCAAGATCGATATTCCAATAGCCGCAACAGTGGTCTTCGACATGGCCGGATACTCGAATCCAGCCTCGTACTCACTGTATTCCGGGAGCGTGACGAATGGCGCTGTGTACAAAAAAAAATACAACGAAAATCAATACAGAATGGTTGGTTAGTGTCAAGTCCAAACCAATATACACACAATCACATTCATCTCTTTCAAAAGCATCAACTTACTGTAGTATCCGAACGACGGACGCATGGAACCTGCCAGACGCGGGAATCGACTGTACAAATTATCTTCATACACGCAGATGTGGTTGCGCGCAATAGCCATCTTCCGTGCCGCAAATGCAGCACCCTGCTTGGCCGCAGTGGAGTATTGGTGAGCTCGAAACTCGGTAGACTTGCCCCGCACTTGCATAAGGTAAGCCTCATACTTTGCCTGCCCATCTGTGCAGGCAGTGGTGAAAACACCCGATCCGTTCACAGCCTTGCTGTAGATGTTCTCTACAGAGCGACACATCATGTCCTCAGCGGGACCGGAGGAAACAATGTACCTATTGCAAGCCCTGTTGGCCTCAGCCTGGCCAAGGGTCATAGCATTGGCCAGCATAGGGTTGGCAAGGACGCGCTCCTCCTCGTGCGAGCACCCGTGGCATGCAATGACAGCATTCTTACGCGTCTCATACATGTTATGCAGCTTGACAGCGTTAGGGAGCTGACGATAGCGCAGCTGAGATTGGCGCTTGAGCGTACGGCTGGCGTAGGGGGCGTCATAGGTGGAGCCCTCGATGCACTGCAGAGGCGGGACGCCCGTGGGACACGCCTTGGCTATGTACTGCGATGTGACGTCCTTGGCGAAGAAATGGTCCACTTTGGGGTCGTAGCGATACACGGACATGGTCGGGCGCGAGGAATTGACGGCATGAGTAGTGCGGCGTAGGGGTTTCAGCGCGGATGGCCTGTCGGTTACGGCGGCCGGCGAGAAGGCGGAGGTAGCGAGCGGGGTTGCGGTGACGAAGGCGGCAGTCATTTTGGGCTGGCGTTGTGGAGAAGGTGATCGGTGGGGTATGCGGAGGGCGTGAATGTGGGAGTGCGGGCAGGAGGGAGGGGAGGGAGGGAAGGGAGGGAAGGGAGGGCAGGTGGGGGTTATACAGAAATATATTCAGGATTGATACGGCGATCAGAGATGATGGAGATTTTTGCTGTGTGCCTGCCAGATGCATCAAACCCTAGAAGAAATATTTCCCTGTAGGGTTTTTTTCTTTGTTCTGAGGAAGAACGCGAAAAATCTGTACTCTATCTCAGCTCTTGGCCAATTAGCGCTCTGTATTTTGATCGTAGCCTACTTGCCGCGCAATGCATACAGGCTACAAACGAAATAGTAGTGCATTGCATATAGGCTACAAGCAAAATAGGGCTACCAGCCACGGATTTCGCATTTCAGATATCCTGACGCCGATACTACGAATCTTGGAATTCCAAGAGTCGCAATGTTACTTGTAGTATGGCCTTCCAACCAGGAAACCTTGGATAAAGCTTTACTAGAAGCGGAACATTTCTATCATAACATACATATTTCCTAATTTCTGGGCCAAATCCGTACTATGAAAAACTCGAGTAACACTAAATTAGTAGAAGAGAAAGTGAAACTCTAGTCCGCGTCGATATTCTATCAGTAAAAAGATAAATTACGGAGAGGAGTTGCCAAGTGGGGAGTTCTGGTTGGCCGATGATTTATTCCCTATTCCTTTATTATAGGCTTTACGCTACAGCTTTTCAGAAATGAGATGTGGCCATTCCACAGTAAGAATCATTACAGTAAAAGAAATTGGACATGTATGAATTGTAGTTTACGCTTGGAACTTCAAGACAAGTCCCGTGAGTATTTCGACATAGCCCTACGGCTGTCGTACTCTTGGTCTACTGGCACTTCCAAAATTCTACAATGGGACGACAGGGAAGACAAAGGGGTCACTCGGTGTCCCTTGCTCATCTGCGCTACAGGAAGTGGCGTTTTGTATTGCAGACAATCGCTCGGCATCGCCACCACAGCCCCTCCTCTACGTCTTGTAGGACTCTTTGGGAGTCTTGGTCCAGACTAAAAATCTCAGACGAGCAGATGTCCCTTTTATAGCAATGAACGCGCACTCGCACCAGCTCCCGCTTGGATGGATGCCCACTCCCTCGCACCACCGCGGGCTCCACAGCCGTTCCCCTTCGACGCAGAATGAGACAATCGCGATCCCGCGCAAGGAAAAACCCTTACATGTTGCCGAACAGGCGAGTGTTGTATCTCAACGCGACCGTACAGCGATGTCACTGTGACTGCGCGAGCTCGAAAACCGTGTGGACGCCAAACTGGTATACGTGGCACCACTTTACAAGGTTACACCCGTTAGAATTGTGCATAGTCCGTGTGGGACTGTTTCAGGGACCGGAAAATAAGAAAAAGTTCGGTTTGCGGGGCTCAAGTGGATAGCAGCTCGTTGTCCGACTTCTTAAAATCATTGCCTGGCCCAATCGCATACCAATTCCACCAACCACAGCGTAGTCCACATCTACAATTGGTACATGCGGTCCTTTCCACCCTTAGAAAAACTAGAGACGGTTCGGTCCGGTTCTCATCGGAAAGACCGAAAAAGCCTGAAGACTGTCAGTCCGAAGAATTTCTACATTAGAATTATTGAAAAACAAGTCACTTGGGGGGCCTTCGGCCCCCCAATGTTTTTGCAGCCCTGATTTCGCTTTCCAAACCCCGGAGAAAACGGATGTCCTGCATGGGCGAATTGGGCTGGGGGGCTGACGAAGGCCCTACCATTCCAGAAATAGTACATGCTAATAAAACAGTAGCAATTGGTAGTGCAGTATATAGTAGCACTAAAAATAGTAATAGTAGAATTAGTAAGTGTATATAGCACTTACTATATTATTGGTACTGCAGTAGTAGTAACTATTAAGCAGTTAGGCAAGCCGAAACGTAGGGAGGCGGCTTGAACCAGTTAACAAAATATCTGGAAGCAAGCAACTATTCAGTAGTGTAGCGCCATATCTATCCTAGAGGTACTGTACTGAATTGCTGCTTCCCAGGTCGACAAACAGATATTGAGCTTTGTTGCTGCTGAATTTTTCTACTGGACGAGTTTTGGCACGCATGGTAGAAATTTACTAATAAAAGATTAATTTGTGGGGAAGCGCCTCCCCCTTTGGGACTCATACTTAGTACAATCATTATATATAGGTGAAAAGGAACGCTCGGGGGCCTTCGGCCCCCGAGCTTATTATCCCCAGGCGGGGAACCGCCATTTTCAGGCTATGCCCTTTGATGCTCGTTCGTTTTGTTGAGCGGCTTAAGTTTCAGAGATATACTGGTTCGTTCCGGATGATGATTCAAATGAGCTTCTGGTCCGAGAGAACACATTACAGACAAAACTATTTTAGTTGCCTGCTTAAGATAAAAGCCATAGAACAAAGGAAATCACACACAGATGAGATTAAAATGTAACCAGAACATACTATTCGTACTGCCACTTTTTCTACTCCCGGTGAACCAACTGAGTCTTCCAACACAGGGTTTCATACTATGACATATTGGACGCCGGTATTGGTGTTCCTTCCTCCTTGTGGAGGAGGAGATTGTACTCTGACTTTCGACCTGGAGACATAGCGACACACAGATGCCCAGAAGAG
>JAUBNZ010001404.1:0-11640 GCA_032355485.1 Bonnemaisonia californica | reverse complement strand
GGCAACGAGTCCTATCGCCGCAAGGCTGGTCTCCCGAACTGCACCCAGGAATCCTGAGTTTTCAGTACCACAGACGACATAAAATTGGAGGACGTCCCAAACCCAGCCACGGAATCCGATGGCAACCCCAAGGCCGCAAAAAAGAATGAAGAGAGATAAAAGGCATTTGTACGATCACTGCCGGAATTGATGCTAGTCGTGGAACACAACGTCTTGGTCAGACTGTCCGGCAAGCGGGGCGTAATTCCAAAGCACCGAGGCGAAGAGTTTCGCTCTTGGAGGCGTTTCATAAACCCTATGGATGCCACTGCGTTATTGATCCGAGCTCTCTCCGGTTTGGATATAACAGTTTGCATTTTAGATATGCTTTCGTACTATCGCAGATCACTTGCCGTATTTTACGCTTCTGCTGACGTCATCAGTTGGGTTTTGCAAAATCATGACACTCGTGGCGAGGGAGCTCCCTGTCCTGCAGTGACAACCAAGTGTTAGGGTCGGCGTTTCTCTCAACAGATGCAATCGCAGCATACCAGTGCCTCGGCGCACGATACGCTTCTCCATGTTCGCGCAGTAGCTCCTCGCTCCGGCCGGGAGATTGGGGACGATTATCTTCCGGATGGTTCAGAAGTCGACGTGTTCCAGGCCCCTCGTCAGTTGGTTCTTCTTCTGCTAGCGGGCGCGGGCGCCGACGGTTAATTCGGGGCACCTCCCACTCTCATTCCGCCTGACCACCAGTTCATGGATGGGGTAAAACATTCCGATTCTTTCGAACTGGCGGCCACCAACTTCGTTGAGATTTGGTAAGGCACTATAGTATTTGACACAGATGGAGTAGGAAGCACCGGGGTTGGTGCTTGGGAATTTCAGCTTGTTATGGTAGCGAAACGGGATGCAGGAGGCATCGTTCATGCAATCGACGGCCCATCGGAAGGTGGTCTGCCCGGCCGGGTCAAACGTGGTGTCCGGATCGATGGCGGCTTCGCCGAAACGGCACTCGAGCCATTCAATGGTCTCCTCGGGTAGGACGTAGGGGCGGTGACCGCGGGCTGCATTATGCCACCACGTTGAAGCGAACAACAGCGCGTACTCCATCTCCACAACTTTCCGCCATCCGGCCTCCTCCCATGTACCTGTTCTAACGATCCTGTCGTGGCAGTAGGATACCACGGGGGGAAACGTACAAGGAACCCCAGCCGGGAATTATTCCTCATCCCGCCAAGACGGCGCCCCAGGTTACGCCGGAAACAGGACATCGAGGTATGCGCGGTTGATCGGTGTGTCGTACGAGTCTGCCGGAAACGTCACCCCCCACTGCACCCGCCACTAAGATTCCAACATGAATATACCCTGGTATCTAGGCCTATTCCACCATCTGCCGACCAAGGCGTCGCGCAGGCGGAGGAGGAAAAGATCCTTGATTTGGACATCAATACTCAACGCGGACGCCTCCTGCACGAGCTTGTGCATGTGATCTACGTAAAAAGCCTCCAACTCGTCCCTTGCGAATGTGCGGGCGCAGGGGATTAGTAGACGGAATGAGAAACAACGGATGCGATTGAGCGAACCGTGAACACGCATTAAGCGCTTTGGCTTGCCCGACATGAGCGGCCAAGTCACGGAAGCGCCCCGTATCCGGCTGGAGTTGGAATGAATTTTTCACGAAGCGCGTGAAGCTCATGTTCTCCACTGGAAGCATGTCTCAAGCTTGCAAGCCCGTTAGACAGCTCGGCGGTGAGCTGTCGCAATCCCTCACGTATAGCTGCGCCAGAGCCCGGACAGTGGGTGTTCAAATTTCTTGTAAGTCGGAGTTCACCACCAACCGTGTAACCTGGTCGGTTGGCGAAATTACGCGATCTAGACCGATCCATTGGCAATTGGACAAGTTTCACTCAGTTTCGGTGGGCGCGAGTGATCGGCGAACTTGAAGCGATGCGAGCGTGCGCGATGGGAGTAGACTTGAAGCGATGCGACGATCCCATTTAAAGAAGCAGACTAGAAGCGATACGAGCTCGGATTGCGACAAGGGTTGATGGTACATGACTCGAAAATGAAGCGCGGACGCGATAGCAATGGAAAGGAGGCCATGCCAAGGGACATAGAATACAGCCAGTTTGCTGTGAGATCAAGCGAGCAAAGCAGCGAAGAAAGAAGCACGGACGCGACAGCGAAAGGTAGAGAGGCGACATGATACGAAGTGTGTTGATGCCCAGTTGCAGTGCGATTTTCGGCGGAGGACGAGGCGCAGACGCGAGAGCGACGGCGCCGTGTTGATGGGAAGTGCGATAGAGCGCAGTTGCAGTGCATTTGTCTGAGGAAGAGGGTACCGATGGGAGGGTGCGGTGGCCTATCAAAGGACGGACGTGGAGTGCCATCGGAAGACTCGAAACTGGGGAGTATTGTTGCGCTGCAAGCGCCGTGCGGAACAGTGATAATTGGGATAATTGGATTTTAACTTTAAGCTGCCTTGTACTGGGTTTTATACTTAAGGAAGCGAGAGCGTTGAAATAGATTACGTAAGCAACAGGAAGACCGCACACCCCTCCCTCCAGACGCTGTTAGAGAGCTTAGAGGTGACCCTGCAAAGCGGCCCGTCGAAGGAGGCAGCTTCGAAAAGTCTTTCCCACTGGTTCGTCGACCAAAAATCTTTTCGTGTGCCTGCAACGAACTTTGTCAATATTCAGGTAGAGATTTCTTCCTACATGCAAACAGAGAACTCGGACGATATGCAATCACAATATTCCGCAGATTTGAAGGCAAAGACGTCTGATGATGCCGAATCACAGGACGGTAATTCGGAGCCAGCCCACCTGCCTGTTCCGAGGACGGAGATGAGCAATGACATACACAGAAATTCGGAAGATCTACTTGCAGAGAAGGATGATCTCTCCTCTTCGGTCCGAGTGTCCTTGTTAATATCTGGGTTCAGATCTGTGAACCACCGCTAACGACATTGTCTTCCTATGCACCCAGGCAGCTGCTTCAAAATCTTAATCCACTTGTTAGCACAATTCTTATCAATCCCAGAACTTCTCGATTAGTGAGACAGAGCAGAAAGCTGCGCGTTGTAGGCTGAGCACCCGCAGTGTTATACCCATGCTGCGTGTGATTGATCGGATGTACCGGAACGAGGGAAGCAAGATAATCCAACTTGAACGCTCAATTGCAGAGTGCAGTGCGCAGGAGGCATTGTTCTGACTTGGCACTGCTGGCCAGTACCGTACAGGGCACTGTACATGGCCGTACGCCCGGCAACATCCCAAAGTAGCACGAAAATGGCCCCCGGAGAGTTCACATTACAGAAGGTGAGTACGAGGAGCACAGCACTGTAATTGTTGAGATGCGTGGGCCCGCAGAAAATTCAAATGCAATGACATAGAGGATGGTTGAAACGGCCATTTGAAACTGAAAACGAAGCCCGGGGCGATAAATCGGGTCCCAGAACCACCATTTTCGCGATAAGTGCGCAATCACAGATGGTCTTCAATTCCACGAAGGCCAAGGCCCCTTCCCTTCCCTTCAAGCAATCACTGGCGACTGCCCCTATATTCCAAAACAGACCTGACGTACTGCCAGAGGTGCAATCACCGCCTACAGACTCTCTATTCTGCGATCAAGACATCCCACAAAATTTCAACCGGAGACGGCGCTGAAGAACATTCACAGGTGCGCATATCTTCCCTTCGCAATTTACTGCATCCACGGGCGCTTATCTGTGGGTCGTGCCACGCCTTGAAACCGTACCCGCCTTGCTCCCTACAACCTCTCTGACGGACAAGGCGGCCTCCGACGCAGCTACAAGACCCCTGAGGCGACCACCCTGACGCTTCCACTGCTACTGCAAGCCTGTGAAGACCGCCCTCACGTACTTGGCGCCGGGTCAATGCGACCCAACCCAGCCTCCGACGATCCAAGTCTCTCTGTCTCCGACAAGCGCTGCTTTGGAATAAAACGAAAGGCTTTTCCGACAATGCTTCTAGCTGACGTACGACTCTCGTAGCCGTCGCTGACGCAAATGTACTTGGGCGCCCAACTCTGGAGATTTAACTTCCGCAGATCTAGGACCTTCGTGACTCATTACCCGCTCTGCCACTTCCTCGATGGGACTCGAGAAGCGACTTCGTACGACATTCCGCGAAACGAGCTTCACGAATTTCGACCGACGTCATGAACTGGCATATGTGGCTAACATATCGATAGGCACGGAGAAAAGTCTCGAAGAGACAAGGAGGCAACTAATTCAAGAGACTGCCGAGGAGAGGACGGCAATGAGACGACCACGAAGTCGAAGGGAGGTTGCGGCAACCGTACCTGTGCTGCATCCGGATGTAGGGTTAGGAATTCAACCGCCCGGGTTTTCCGGGCTCGAAGGGGATAAGGAAGATTCGAATCACTGTCGCAGAGACTCCCCTGTGGCGCTAGAGGCGTAAATCTTTGACGGTGTCGATATTCCTCTACACGATGAGGACAACCCCTCTGGATGCGAAGAAGACAAGAGAGGAAACCAAGCAGTAGAAGGGGGTACGGCTGTAGCGGTCGGTCGGAGGCCCATGAATTCAATTCTTTCATGGGACAGGATGTTTGCGTACTTGTGTCTTGCAGGCAGCACGAGTTTCACAGCCGCCCAATACTCCATCATCAAGCCGCGCTTAGGACTGCGAATGAAGCGGTGAGGCTCCGACCGTACAAAACAGTACGGATCTCAATGCGGAGCGTGCTTCTCAACCACTGCTTTCCGAAATGCTCAATCTCCCAGCTCCGCCGTGGTCTTACCCTTACATCTGGAAACAAACCCAACAACGGCGTCCGCCTAGTCCTTCCGTTGGAGAAGGCCAAGCTGTAAATCGCGACATATCCGTTCTACGATGATGCATTTGAAAACCCAAGGAAAGGACGGCAGGGCTTCCTGAGAATAGAGGAGGCTCCAATCGTGCACAACAGGGCGGTCGCAATTGGGGCGTATCCTACAGTGTGGGTCAAGAAAAACGATGCCCTATGGTCCGCAGAAGGAGGGGACCGTATCAGAGTTCCGTGCAGTTCGCGACCGCCGTTCTGCGATATCGCAATCTGGTGCATGGGCTTCACCGAGGAGGACGATGTGCGAAGAGCATCTGGATCGCAATGGCGTTCTTGTAGGATGTGTCGTCGGGAGTAATTGGTGCGTTGTATTAAACGGCAGCCCATACAAGCAGGATTCCGGACTGATCAGCTGAATGGGATAACGAAAAGAGTCAACTGTACCAAGCCCTTGCGCGGTCATGCTTGCGATCCCTCTCCGCACGCTGCGATCAAAGCTCCGTACGGAAGCCCCTTTCATGTAGGAGAAATCGTGGCCATCCTGACAGAGAAGAAGCCAGCTCATGTCGACAAACACAGTACAAATTCATTCGCACTGGTGCACTGACCGCTATCGAAGTCATGCTGGGAAATTTCTGCGTTTTTTTCCGTCCAGACTTGATGTGTGTGAGAGCACCGGCGTGGTCTGCTTGATGGGCGCCTCCCTAGCATGACCCGGAAACGAACAGGATGCTGAATGCATCTTCTGGGTAGAGCCGTTGCAGGAGTACGGGGAACAAGAATCACGGTGGAAGGAGATCGCGGACGCGAGTATTACGAGGTCTGCAGAGTGGCGGTCTGGTCGTCGTTCTTTTCGTACAGGGAGTGGCATGCGGAATCCGACACACAGGGGCTTTCTCAATAACGGGGAGAGATTTTTCATTTTTCGAATGGCGTTATATGCAGATGCATTCAAGCAACACAAGGCGTTGTCCTATTCCCGTGCGGTGGGTGATTGTTACATGATGACCTTCGGGCTCTTAAAGGAAATTATAAGATCGGCTGTGGCCGCAAGACTGCTAATTCTTGCCCCCATGGACAGCGCCTCAATAATGCAATGGATGTGGTAGTGGAAGACGTTTTCTCCTCCGCTGAAGATGGCGTACAAGGGAAAGACCCGTACGGGAGGCGCGCGCGCATCTTTATTGATCCCGTGTCAGTCTTTGGGTACTACCCTGCCGTGTCCGCTACCTCCCACCTCATGGGACACATGGCGGACGCCTTCAACCCTATATTCAGGGGCATCAGGATTCCTTGTCTAGATCAGTACTTCAAATATGTAAAATCAAATATTTTTGGGGTCTGCATGAGAAGCGGTAAGTAGTGCGCATAATTTAGTGTAACGTGCACTGTACCATGGAAAAAGTGTGACACCGTTGGAAATTTGGGAGCTTTTAACTGACAATAGGTAAAATAATCTTTTATCGAAAATAATTTCCGTGAAATTGGGCCTTCGAGGCCGAATGTAGCAATTGTACGATTCAAGAAACTTCGTATGCAAAATCGGAAATATAGGCACTGCTTTGGAAATAGAAGAGTACTAAATGAGTACTTGACATACAAACGCGCATGAACTGAAAGTTCGTAAAACCTCGCTCAATGCAAAACTAGTTTATTTTTGTAGGCAACTAAGAATGCGGTCACACACGAGTTTAGGAATTATTCTTTTGGAAGTTAGTCTTCCGGAGCGCTGTAACACTGCATCAAACAAAATTCTACCTCTCCAGGGATATTTTGAATTCTGAAGATGAGAAGGACCATACTTAGCCTTGTAGACACCCGTTCCCTTATACATCTCATTCCACTGTATGTTGGGGGAGCCCACGGTACCCCTGCTTGTCTCATGGATGGAATTTATTTTACCCAACCAGAACGGGCAAGAAAGAGAAGGTTCTTCTTGTCTCACAGCGACAAATTCATTCAAAGTGCATTCGTAGTTTGTCTGCCGTTCCAATTCCACTGATTCATCCCCCTTGTATTCTTCTACAAAACACTCTATAAAACTGGTACCAGCCCTACATGATATCCGTAATAGCTCTACTTTTGAGGAAATATCCCATTTAAAGCGCTCTTCCCGTGTCACAAAATATATCACGAAGTTTTAGCACTGAACGCATTCTTGGTACGTCGCTCACCTTAACTTCCCCAGATTCCAGCCTTATATTCACTTATTGAAGGTCAGTAGGCGAAGTAACTAGAGTAGGAGGCGTTTTAGATAGGTAAGGTACGAACTTCAAGAATCCAGGATGGACAGACCCTACCCACAGAGGATACCATTCATCCTTGTACATCATTTTCACCAAGCAGCTTTTAAATTATACTTCTCCATTCATCCCACTTAGACCTTCAACACGATAAATCTTGAATTATCGGTACTGCGAGAAAATTTCGATGTATCTGAGACACTTTCCAGACGGCAGAGACCAGACCAGTTGATTATGTGCTTCAGAGATGTGACAACTTGTTCTGTTGTATAAGAAAGGCGGAGCTGGTCATTCAATTCATTGAAACTGACTGCATCATTCACTGGAAACCTGCCGAAATATGCAGCTGAAAGTCTGATCGATGTCAGCATGTGTATGACCAATGGACAAGAATGACGCATTTATATCACTGAATACCCCCCAGACCGCCAAGGATTCCATGTATTCGAAAATAGAGTGGTTTTCATTCTCGCCTGTAAAATTGTCCTCTTGGATGAACAACACATCAGGAAGTGGACCGCGCAGTTTCCGCGCGTTGAGGAAGCGGTGGAAAACCTCAATAATATGATTTGCGTCAGTTTCAAAATCATCCGTCATAGTAAAGAGGTTAAGTATTTTGACAGTCCCATGTTCCAAAACGCATATGAGTTTAACTTCAGCGCGTGTCCAGTACCTGACTTGGTGTTCACCGCAAAATGGGGGATTCCGAAGGCAGACTGATATATACCGTCCAAAATGAGAGAGCAGTACTTGGAAAGGTATAATTAGGCCTTCTCGTATTTTTAGTGTACTACCTGCGCTCTTCTCTCACCATTTCATTGTGGACCTCTCTGCGATTCCGAAGCCCTTCTGCAGCATGCTCTTTGTAGTACTGTGCCCCCTCACACAGTAGCCACAGCGGCTACTCTGACTATCCCCAGATGTTTGACCAATGGCTGAGCCTTCGGGCTCTGCGCGAGTTTAGCAACCGAACGGCACCCCATGAGGGGGGGTGTCGCTCTCAATTGCACATGGAGGCCATAGAAGGGACCACGGAGCGGGATCGCCACATCTGTTGCTGGCTGCGGCAGCCCCCCTCTCGAGACCCTTGATGGCCATACATTGCATGCATGTTCTAGGACAGAGAGGGACACATTCCCCCCACCAGTGCCATACACGTGGCCCGCCACTTGGTCACATAGCCGACAGTGAGGAGTGGCCGCCACGCGTGCCACTCCCTGGGGCGCCAGGTCCACCAAGGCGGACCGTACAGTTCTGACAGGCCCCCAGGGCCTGGCAGCCTTACAGCCCACAAATGGCTCGACGGGCTGCCATAGAGGCACCCATTGGTAAGAGCAACGTACTCTCGCATACGGTAAGGCCCCGACCCGTGGCATACACGTGGCCCCCCACCGGACTACGTGCTGACAGTGGGGAGCGGCCGCCACGTGTAGCACTTGCTGAGGTCCGCAGATCCGCTCAAGTGGACCACGCAGCACTGACAGGCCCTCCATGGACTGGCAGCCATACAGTCCACCATTGGCTAAGCAGGAGGCCTTACAGTGCACCCAAAGGCCAGGGCAGTGTGGCTGCGTACCCTGTAAGGCCCTGACCACCAGCACAATAATAGGGCAAATTTTATTCCTTTATTAATGAGTAATACAGGGTAGCCATTAGGGCTACCCCAGTCTAGAGTCTAGAATAGAGAGTCGACTAGCTAAAGTACCTCCCTCGACTCACTCAGTAAACTCGACTGGGACAACGAGTCCACCCCCAAGATCGTCAATCTTGGTTAGAACGAGCTTTAAACGCCCTTCTCGATTACCCTCGGGGGAATCGGTCGTAGTTAGTGTAAGAGCGTCCTATGATTCGCTCCCCCTTCCCCTCAACGTTCCAACCTGCCCTCTCACACCCCCCAAATCCCATCACTGTACCCCTGGCGAGGTAAAGTGCGCCCAGGTCTCTCCCGGTCCTCCCCGTTGCCTTCCCGGCAACGGACATTGTGTGGAGTCGGCCATCTCATCCCCGATCCCATCGTAGCTCCCTGACGGCGGCTACGACTCGAAGCGCCCACCTTAGCGCCGTTACACCGAGCTAAGGTCCCACCGGTAGCCCTTATCTCTCCCCGAGGACTACAAGATTTCCCGTACCTTGGAGCCCTACCGAGCTACTTGAGAGGCTAGGGATACAGTGTCCGGAGCCCCCAGATCCAGCGCTCTGTAGATATCACACTCATCGGTCCCATTGGCAGCCAAAGTGGAACGCAGTTCTTCACATTCAGAGCATTGCGTAAACCTCTGCAACTATTGAACCTTGATCTGGGTGACACGTGTCTTCCATACCGTTGAAAAGTAGGATTCAGAGGGTATAGGTCGCTTATCACTGTACAATGTTCTGAACTCCGCAGTGAAAGCTCAGAAAACTTGTTTCTTCTAAGAGAACGGTACATGCAGTTCTCCAGAGTTCGGAATCGCGTTTGTCGTCGAACCTGCAAGCCGCTCTAGGTAGTTGACGATGGAATCCCGCTGAAAGCTCTACATGGTTCCCTTGGGAGGCGACTTACAGACGCTCTTGAAGGAGCATGAAGAGTATCCCTTACTGAACGCTGTAGATCCTTGGAGAATCTGAACGCCTTGAAGAGAACAATTGCGTAGACATGCTTCGCGTTGAAGAAGAATTGTGCTCCTTCACCAAGCATGCCCTTCAGCTTCCCTTTACGCTCCATCTGTGAGAGTCCCCATGCTTCTTTGATCCGTGCGCGAAGATACCCGATTTTCACTACAATAAAACACCTTTACCTCTTGCAATACTCCAGTGTCCCCAGCCGCATATTGATGGGTACTACACGGCTCCCTCCTCAGGTGTGAGCGCCCCGCTCACAAGCGGATGCCACGCACATTGCCGCCCAGACCCCTTGGAGCCTGCGTGGCGCATGTACGGGCGCCAGCGTGTAGTGATAGGTGATCCTCCTCGCTCTGCATCGAGAGGAGGCATTCTCATTTGTAGCTGTAGTCCAGCATAGCTTCCCTTTCCATACTTCACCCCCTAGCTCAGTGTTCATCCCCGCCTCTGGATCCCGACCATCCTCCGTGCATACCCTTCTCAACTCCGTCGCCCTGCACGCGTTCCTCAACCTTCTTACCATCCATCTAATACTGTTCCCGCGTAGACCCAGCATCATGGCGTCCAGTCCACTTCCCGCGAAGCACAATTCTCCGGCCATATGCGCGGCCGACACGGCTGGGCGCGAGCCCAGCTGTGCCGGTGCAGCAGCACCTGCCGGAGCAACTTCCCCACTTGCAGGGGCTGCTCCTGCTAGCTCTCCTCCCATCGCTGGTGAGGGAGCAGCGGCGGTCCGCAAGACTATTGACCTCACGGCTTTTTCGCCTCCACCGGAGTCACCGTCAGGAAGACCGGCCACTTACGCGGTCGGCAGCTCCGACGTGATGATGGCCGCACCGCCCCCATAGGGGCGCGGGATCCCGATGGTGGGATCGTGCCTGTGGTGTCGTTGGCAGAGGCTGTCGAGGGAGTCACGAGACCCCCGACTGCTCTGCCTTGACGGCTCCCATCCCCCTTCCAGATGAATGCTCGTAGCCGATCGATACCGATGCGGCGCCACGCCCAGCGATGGGCGCGCGCGATTCATCGGCTCCTCCTCTACCAAACCTACACAATCTCAGTGAGGAGTGGGAGTCCAAACCTTATTCGCGTAGTAATTTGGCTCCCTGGCTGGCGTCGCCCAGCGTGCAGCAGCATGAAGACATACGTGTGATCGCGCGCCTCGCGGCGTGCGACTCCGTTAAGGCTGGCTATTGTTGGTCCCACCTTTTCTTGGTACAGCACCCGGAGCGGGGCTACTGCATCCCAACGGGATGCGTTGCGACCGCTCCTTCCTCTATCATGCCGAGGACGCGGAGTATGTGGAGCTTATTCAGGTATTGCTCTTCGACGTGCCCTTCCAGGGCACGCCGAAGGAGCTAATCCCGCTTATGAAATGTTCCTGCTTCTTGTACGCTCCGGCCATCGATCTCTTCCGTGGTGGGAAGAATGACCTGATTCCATCGCAGGCCCTCTCCCGTGCTTATCGTCGCCTCATCAAGGGGGAGGACCATCGCGTTTTTGCGAAAAACGGTAAGCGCAACGCGCGCGCCGCAAGTGACCTGGTGGTCCCACCGGAGGTGTTCTCTGCCCTGCCATCCTTTTGGCTCCGGTCAGCAGCTCCTCCGGACAATTTTCTCTTCCCTGACCCGCTGGCCTCGCTTTACTTCGCGAGGTCGGCGGGCGGAGAGTCAGCGAACGCCATTGTGAGGCAAGAGTTCCATGCTCTGCTAAATCAGGAGCGGGGGATACTGATGGGGACTGCACTCCACAGGAAGTTTCATCTCCATTGTAGCGTCCCAGTGATCTCCCAGTCTTGTGGGGAGCATATCCTTCAATGCATCGAGGATCTCGACCCGGTAGTTCCCAATCCAGACTTTTGGCGTTCGGAGAGCCTGGACTGGGATGCAGTCAAGGCGGTCGTCTTCACAGCAGTGGCACGCACCCGTTCCGAGTATAACTCGTACGTGAGCACTGACTATTCCCAGCTGCCGTCCCTCCTAGATGGACGCCGTGTTTCTTG
>JAUBNZ010001403.1:0-11642 GCA_032355485.1 Bonnemaisonia californica | reverse complement strand
CCGTCCATCAACACCCCTCCCGTCTTAATTCGCCCCGTCCACCCATCCACCCTCTCTCCAACCCTCCCACCAACCCTCATGTCCAGCCCAGCCTTCGTCACCCCGGCGCTCACGCGCACGGCCTTCGCCCCCGCACTGCCCTGCACCTCGCCGCGCGCCCGCCCGACCTGCACCATCCGCGCCGTGCAGTCTGTGCCGAAGACGAAGACCGCCAACAAGGACGCCACGGCTACGTCCAAGAAGAAGAAGAAGATCTCCTCGGCAACCGGCAAGCTGCTCGTCATGGGCCTGTCGCATCACACGGCCACCGTCGAGGTTCGCGAGAAGCTCGCCGTCCCCGAGGCCGAATGGCAGCTTGCGGCCGGAAAGCTGTGTGAATGCTCTGCTGTATCCGAGGCTGCTGTGCTTTCTACGTGCAATCGCTTCGAGGTTTATATCGTCGCCGACCATCCATTTCGTGCTATTCAGGAGGTTGTCGCCCATCTGTCTCTTCGCTCTGGTATATCTGTGCCGGAGCTGCGTCGCCATCTTTTCATGCTGACGGAGGACGAGGCTTCTTGGCATCTTATGCGCGTCTCGGCTGGATTGGACTCGCTCGTCATTGGCGAGGGGCAGATTTTGTCCCAGGTGAAGAAATGTTACGAATTGGCTGGGGAGAAGGAGGGTCATGCGGGTAAAATCCTCTCCCGTCTGTTGAATGCTGCCGTGTCGGCTGGCAAACGCGTTCGATCCGAGACGGGCATTGCGAAAGGAGCTGTTTCGATCTCCAGCGCCGCTGTCGAACTTGCCGATATGAAGGCCGTGCCCGATCTGGACATCCCGCTTCGTGACTCCCGCGTCTGCATTCTTGGTGCCGGCAAGATGTCTCGTCTGCTTGTACAGCATCTTGTGTCACGTGGCGTGCAGTCTATCACTATTGTCAATCGCTCCATGGGCCGTGCGGAGGAGCTTGCAAAGATGTTCCCGGATGCTAATTTGCAGCTTTGTTTGTTGGATAAGATGCTGCCGTCCGTTGTTGCCTCGGATATCACTTTTACCTCTACGGCATCTGCGGAAGCAATTGTCACCAAGGATATTCTCGCCCCAGCGTTGGACAATCTGTCCCGCGTCATGCTTATCGATATCTCCGTTCCACGTAACGTTACAACGGATGTCAAGGAGCTCGAGAATGTGTTTGCGTACAATGTCGACGATCTGAAGGCTGTGGTCGCCAAGAACCAAGCCAGAAGACGTAGGATCATGATTGAGGCGGAAGATCTTCTGCGCGAGGAGCAGACCACCTTCAATAACTGGCACAACTCACTCGGATGCATCCCGGCAATTTCGAAGCTCCAGCAGCGCGCGGAGAGCATTCGACAGGACGAGATTGAGCGCGTCAGGGGCAAGCTGGCAGACCTGTCGGCTAGTGAGATGAAGGCCGTGGAACAGTTGTCAAAGGGCATCATCAACAAGATGCTACACTCACCTATGGTGCATCTTCGAGGGTTGGAGGACATGGAAGAGAGGACACAGACACTTAAGAACATCGAGGCGCTTTTCAAGTTGTAGATTTACGTCTCATCGGCACATCAATTCCCTGCTTCAGGTGGACATCATCTTTGTGCAGAGTGGTGCCGAGTAGCGAGTTGTATCTCGCACCGCATCAAGTCTTCTCAGCACATAGATACCCCCTGTTAGCCAATCGGCAGACTTTCTCGATTATGTGCTCGGTTGAGTAGACACCTGTAGCACATATCGAAACTGTAGCCAGTCGTTTTGCTTAATCTTACGAACCAATACATCTGTACACTCATTTAATAATCACTCACAACAGCAGCATGCACCCCATCCACATGCCCATCACCCCCCTCCGCCTCAAACAGCTTCGCGCGCCGCATAAGCTCCTCAAACACATGCGCCGGCACATTGCAGCGCAACGCCTTGGCAATCTTATTCCGCCGTCGCGACTCCACAACGCTCGCAACATCCCGGCTCACATAAGCAGACCGCCCGTTGCCCTCGTCAACCGTCACCACGCAGGTGCCGTCCGCGCGCGTGACGCGCACCACGCGGAGCAGCTCCCCCCGCGGCACCCGCGCGCGCTTCACCACGCACAGCCGCATGTCCCGCCCCTGCCGCGGGCCCGGCAGGCGCGCCAGTGCTGGCTGGAAGGCCTGCATGCCGGATGTGCTGGATGCGTCCCTTGGTACCCTTCGGTTGTCTGTCGGCCGGTCTGTCGGCCGGTCTGTCGACTGGGCGCGGTGCGTTGCGGTTGTTGGGCGCTTTTGTACCGTGTGCCTTCGAAGGGGTACTTTTCGGATTAAAACGTCAAGGGCTGTTGAACACCATCACATCTCCGTCTTTTCGGGGGCCTTGGTATGCCTTTATCTATCTTGAACTGTAGCCTTCGGTAACATGCAGCTCATTCATGATCTGAATGGTTGCTTCATTTCCGCACCTCTTGGGGCACCTCAAAATTAATCCAGAAATTTCTTATGACATTGCCAATTGCAGCGGTGGAACTCTCGTAGATACGTAGATACCATACCGCCTTCTTTTGAACCCACATGTACTTGAAGTACTTCGAGTACTTCTAGTTGGTACCATTCTGACATGTGCACACAGTCCCACTTGCGGTTATCAGCTGGCTATAAAGTGTGGCAACCACATCAGTCTCATTTCTGTTTCCAAAAGCAAAGCGTTGGTTTAATAATTGCAAAGCTTTCCCTCTCAAGCACCAATATAAAGAATAAAACACAACCACTAATCGTATCAGCCAATGTCTTCCTCAAGTTCAATCTTATCTACATCAGCCCAGAACACACGTTGTTCCTTCATAAATGAATCCAGTTCTGGATCTTTCCTGCGACCTGAGCCACTCGACAATGTGGAGTCGGAAGATTCCCCATTTTCCCCGTTCCCCACTTCATACTCATCACTGTCCTTCTCCTCATCCCCATCCGTCCCCCCTGATCCACTGGATTCACCAGGGCTCCTAGGTTTTAAGACTCCTAATGAACGCATGGACGGCATCTCAAGCGCCGCTGTACGCCGTCGTTTTCCGTACGTCTGAATTGCTGGCCGTGCTGCTTGAACTTCCCGGAAATGTTCATTTGGCAACGGTCGAATATCAGCTCGGACTTCTCTTCGTATAGGCACGGACGGAATGTTCAGCAGCTCTGGTGTAGGACTATCATCCTTCTCTGGTGTCGCCTCATCTTGAACGATGCTCTTTCGCACCTGTAACTCCCGCCGGCTTCGCTTGGGGCGCAAGGATTTTGTCGCGGGAACGGCTTGCGGGGCTTCTCTGCGGCCGGCGGAATTTAAAGAGTCTTCCAATGGAGTTCTAAAAGTCGCTTCTACTGACGGTGTTTTTGACACATCTTTCACAAGCGCGGATTTCAAATGCTCGTCCACAGAACGAGCACCCAACGGCTTTTTCGCAGTTGGCGTATTCTGGGCTTCGTCAGCACTATCTGACGAAGGAATGGTCTGCGCAGTCGAAGCTCGTGGTCTCTGCATTGGTCTCATTTTCCCGCGCGAATGGACTCTTTCTTCGTCTTCCAACAGCATTGATGCGATAAGAAAGTCGGATCTCGTATCGGGAACTTCGCCCGCTACTTTTTTCAGCTTTGGAGTCGCTGGTGTTATCTCATCATCGCCCATTGGTACAGGCGAATCATGACCAGCGTATGTAGTTCTCCCGGCGGCGTTACTCATAGATCGCGCGTCTCTTGATGGAACGGGAGAATATTCATCCCGTTCAATAGGGTAAGGAGGAGGTGGAGGGATATGGCTGACGAACTTTCTGATGGGCCGCTTTTCTTTTGGCGGCGCTGGCGTGATTTCGTCTTCCTCGATTGTGTAGTTCCGCTTTCGCTCCGCTGCCTTTGCCGGTACATTCACTGCCTTTGCTGCTGCATTCGCTTTATTCGCTGCATTCGCTGCATTCGCTGCATTCGCTGCATTCACTGGCGCCTTCGCTACATTCGCTGGTGCATTCACTGCATTCGCTGCCTTTGCTGGTGCATTCGCTGTCGTTGCTGGTACATTCGTACCGGATCTGGGCTTCTTGGAAGCAGGCGATACTTCATGTTCTTCGATACGCAATGATTTTCTAAGACTGTCCGCCACAGCACTCCGAGCACTACCAGAATGCGTCCCTTTCGACGACAGCTGTGACGAAACGGCAACGGCAACCGGGGCCACATCACCACCACCATCCGCCCTTACAGGATGCGCACGCCTCTTCCGAACAACCCCCTCGACCCGTCTACGACACTTCGCGCCAGCCGCGGGCGAAAGCACATCCACAATCCTCCCCGGTCGTTTCCGGGACTGCCTCTCCACAGGCCCCAAAACGGCACGCCCCCTCCCCGCCTCAGGCGCCTTCTGCACCGCAGGCACAGGCGTGCGGAGGGATCGGACATCGCGGCGCTTGCCCAGCTCGCCGTGGCGACGAGCGGTATTGGCCAGCAGCTCGCTGCGTGTGCGGCGCGGCGTGGGCACGGGGGCGGCGTCGAGCAGGACGGCCTGCGGCTTGAGAGGGGCGGGGCGCGGGAGGTTGTCGGGCTGGTTCTCCTTGCCCATGGGGCGCGTTCGCGCGCTTCGCCGCTGCGCCATGGTGTTGTTGGTGGCGAGTGGACTGTGACAGTAGGGCGGTGATGGTGAGGTACAGCGTCTTGGACAGGTTGTACGTTCACTGGTGGTGTGGGATTTTGGAAAAGGCGGGATTTAGGAAAGTTTGAATGAAGATGAGTTTCGGCCCGAAAGACTTGGCGAAACTTTCGGGAGACTGTGTGCGACAGGCTGTCTTTATGCGGCGACGGTGGTTTTGGAGGGAAATTTCGAAAAGTTGGAAATCGGAAATATTTTCCGTGGCCAACGAGGGGGCTGGGACAGTTGCTGCTGTTGGTTGCTCAGAAAGTGCCCTGTTAGAGTTAATTTAATTTAAAAAATTATATTGGAGAGTCAGTTGGAAAGAGCAAATAACGACGGGGTGCTGAGGGAATAGACAGACGAAGGGAAGCTTCGAGGGGTACTGAAGGGTAGTTTAAGCGTAGATTAAAACGGGCCAAAATTGAAGCTGAGAATGCATCCGAAGGCACGTGCATCGGAAACAGCGGTATGGGTGGCGACTGGCCACTGGCGAGCTTTGGACGTATGCGTATGTTGGCGATGGATGTCACATGTCCGCTTGGAAGTCAATCATTTTTCATAGCGGCATATGAGGCAAGAGAAGGTCACAGGCCTCGAGATCATGCAGATTATGAGGCGGCACCCGCCGTGTCACTCGCTGTTTTAATCACCAATCTATTATGCACGCCCCTCTCATACATTCGCCCGTCTGCCCTGTCACGCATCGTGCACGCTGCAGCCGGCCAGTGCTGCACTCTGCGTAGCATCGCTGCGTAACACATCATCTATGGCTTACGCTGTTCGAGGGCCCCCTCCCAGAGAGGGCCAGAGAGGCTCTCTGCCGGGACCGTCTGCCCACTTTCTGCCACGCGCCCCGTATTCTGGACCAGAATTTCTGGTACCCTCTTCGGGCTTTGTTTTATGACATTCTCTGCCGCTTTCTGGCCTGATATGGCACCCGTCTTCGTCACAGACACTTGCTCTCCTTCCCTCTCCTTCCCTCTCCTTCCCTCTCCTTCCCTCTCCCTCACGCCCCGCCCCCGAGTCCCGCCCCCGAGTCCCGCTTCCATCACTTCTTCGCCGCCTTCTTTGCTACACTTTCTGCACTCGGAATTCAGTTCTGTTCCCCTACTCCCCATGCCCTCATCATCTCAACAACAACACTGCTTCCAGATGGATGTCGAATTCAACCCTGTAGATACTTGAACCATGTTTAGGAAAAGAGCCAAGAAAACCCACACGAAAAAAACTCTTCCATCCATATCATCATCACCACGATGGCTCTTTGTCACTGCTGTCCTCACTGCACCCGTCCTGCTTCGCCTACTGTCCTGGATGGGCATGCCCCTTCCATTCTTCATCAGGGCAGCCATCAGAGAAGCAAACATAGCCTATTTCATTCAAGTCTCTTCCACTTCCGTGTTTCTCCTTCCACGTCTTCTTGCAGCCCTCTGGCACAAGGACAACTTATATGCCGTCCATTTCGACGCCAACATCCCACAGCAGCAAAACCATCTCATGCGTACTCTTCTTGAGGAACATGAACAATACCATTCCAATGTATTCATCATTCCGTCGCAACCAGTCTCCTATGCTGGAATTTCCATGGTCGTCAACACCATCAACTCAATTTCTCTCTTGTTAAAGGCCTCTCCAAAATGGCACTTCTTCATCAATCTCAGTGGTAGTGACTATCCCATGCTGCCCCCTTCCGACATCCGCACCCTTCTTGGCTTAAAACCTGTCCTATCTGCCCGCCTTAACTTTCTGCAAGAACAACAAGCAGACCACGACCTCCAATGGTTCTTCGAGCGCCGTCTTGGTCGAGTTCAAATTGACACGTCACTTTTCCACCCAACTGTACACCTAACCAGTTTGGAAAACATCAAACAAACTCGCCAAGGCTCCCTGCTTGACCTAAACATTTCCCACCCTTTCTCCAAAACCCCCGTCAAAGACTTACCCTTTGTCAAATCAGAAGGCTGGCTTATACTCCACCGAAGCTTCTGCGAGCATGTCGTGGACTCCGCTCCCTCGCGAAACCTTCTCGCAGCTTTCGCGACCGCACGCGCACCAGACGAGCTATTTTTTGGAACCCTCCTGAGACTCTCGTCAGATTTCCGACGTACCGTCGTCTGGGATGCATTTCGCTTCATTCAGTGGGGGCTACATGGTGTGCGCTGGTCGAGACCTGCTTTTTTGGATGATATTGACGAGCATGTTCGACTGCCAATTTCAACGAGCGGCGCCTTCTTCGCGAGAAAATTCGCTACCCCAGAATCGCCGCTTCTGGATTTCATCGACGCAAACCTGAGCGGCATTGGGCAATGGGACTATGAACGGCAAGAAGATATGATTGAACTACACCTCACGAGAGCACGACGCCGCCTTCTCTGTGCTGCAAGCCTTCGTATTTTCTCATCAGACTGCGTGCATTTCGAGGACAAAGAAAATGAACGGTACTTGGACAACACTCGGAGCTAAGCGTGGGTGCGAAGATGACGCAGAGGTACCTTAGATCAAGCCGTTAGTCTCAAGTTGGGTATGATATAGTCACCGATATTCTAATGGTCTGCAGGAGTCCAACGCGGAATTTGAGGCTTACGAGGCTTCCGGTCCTAGCCTGAGTGTAAAGTGACCATTGAGCAATCCCAGTACTCTTTTGGATTCAAATGAAGGACCACAACGCATTGGCGCGGACCTCTTTCTTTCTGATAGAATCATGCGCACTGGAAGCAGTTTGTTGTCAATGCAGAATCGATCGTCAACTCCACTTTAGCCGGCTGGAGGTATATTTCCTATATACTCCAAGTAGCTACATCATACAGGAGTATGTATTGATTCGGTACAACTGCAATACTCTGTTGCGTGAACCAACTATGTTGATAACAGTGAAAACAGAATTTTACGTGCCGAATCAGTGTAAAGCATATCCGAAAGCGTGACGCACAATGAAGTTGAATTCATAGCAAGGAAAGAAATTTTCCCTTGACATCACCAGTTCTAAAAGCCCTGGCGACTTTGTGACTGCACTATTAACATTTTTAACTGATTTGTATCGCTACAACTTGTGTTGATGTTATTTCCGCCCAGTGCTTTCGCAGCAATCAAACATACAGAGCTATTCTCCATTGCGCATATAGAGAAGGAAACGTATGGCTGAACAATGGCTAAAATCTTGGGTGGTTGCGTTTTTCCCCCTTGTCCAGCTGATAGCAAACATATTCTGATAAGTGTGACATTAGAGCTCTCAAAATTAAAAAAAGGACGCCCTGTAATGCATATATAAGTTACTCTAATAAATCGTACAACAAGTAAGCCTTTTCTGCTCTATGATTATATAGCCTTCATAAATCAGTGGATTCTAAGCGGCACATTCCAGGTATTTGAAATTTCATTAGTTTACAAGTATAAGAAGGAAGGAAGGTTAGGTTTCGCGAAGAATAGGTTTCACATTTGAAGTATTCTGGGTTGCACAATCAAAATATGGATATATATCATAGTCTGATCTATATTGCTACGAGATCAATATATTCAGTAGTATCAATACTGTGCAATGCACCCCAGGTGCTGAGCGTAGTGACCAATTTGAATATATATCCTTCTAGGCTTGGAGGTAGAGACAAATGGCAAGCAACCTTTACACGGTGAGTAGAGCGAGCTGTGCAGCTGAAAATGGCACAGAAACATTTTGATGTAACAAGTCGGGGTTTCTTACAATACACATATCAAACAAGCCTCTAAAAAAGACGCATTGTTTATATCTTGGATACGTTCTAAAACGAATGGTCTTTTCTGAACAATTTAAAGGCATTATTCTGGTGATTCGTGTGACAGCGTGTCGGATGTTGTATAGTATGTAAAATACGTGGTACGTTGGCTAAACAAAAACGCAAATGTTGTTCCATCGGAGACTGTCGTAACAAGACGCATCAGGTAACGGTGCATTTATGAAACTACAAGAAATCGTCATCTGCACTGCGGATGCATAACCAGACACAAGTGGAAAATGGCGAGGTGTTTCTTTTGAACTTCAGACTTCTTTATTAAACACAGACTGTTTGGGTATATATACATATTGCAGTGTTTAGACCATGTCCGCCTGTGCGAATGCTCAAATCCCTACCACGGGCATTTCTTCTATTGAAACAGCATAACATCCATTTCAAACTACACTGTTCTTTTGTAGAGCTCCGTACAGGGGTTGTTACAATCTGCCGGCAGTTTGTATCATAAAACAATATACAGTTGTGCACCTTTGAGAGTGCCTGTTCTTTACCCTGGAGAAATTCTCTCTGTTCTGATAGCTGAGGCACTGTTTTCCTTTTACCACGCTTGAATAGAGTACCCCGAGCTGGTGCCGCTTACCCAATTCAAAGGAAGGCTTTTATCTTGTCTGTCGTCATAGGACTCATAGCTGTGCAACCCATGCATAATTTCTTACCATATATAAAGTTTTTTATATCGATGTCAGAAGTGTTACAGTCCTGAGAGCCTCATAGGTGTTCAATGCAGCCGAACCCAGGCACTGTTTCGCTGGAGCTATCAGCCTTGTGGGACTGACGCATAGATTAGCAGAACTTTGGTCCTCCTGACTTCCTTTGGAATTGGAACATAGATGCGATATTAAAAGCTTACTGTGACATACTGAACATGAGATGATGTTTTACGCTGCACACTAAGTGTTGGAAGCTTGGTTCTAGTACCCATCACGAGTGCAGTGACGTTGCTCTCGAGGTAGGCTTTTCAGTTGCCAGAAGAGGGTTTTAGTACTAGAGCCTATGCTTCTCCATATCTGAGGCGGCTAGGTATTTCGGACAACAAATTCTCGCTTTCCATTTTAATATGAGCCATGAAGAATAGATGTTGTTGTTTCAGTGTGCGGAACTGTTTGAAGGAAGGTATTTGACCATCTGAGAGAATTTGAGTTATAATTTGAGAACACGAGACAACCTAAATTAGTTCTGTATACTGTGCCGTAGCAATTCTGAGCAGGAAGTATTCTGAATCTTGAGGCACCATCTGGGAACATAAGTGGCCATGAAGTGACCAATGTGCCTGGGTGGAGTTGAAATGCTCACTGGGACGTTGAACAAGGACTCAGAACATGGATGGCGAAAAATGCGTATACGATGTAAGCTTGGAAGGGTACATGCAATGCAGTACGCTCCGTACCTCTCAATTAAATCTGTCAAGAGTATTTCCGTTCAATGCTGATACTGGGGAAGTAACGGCTGGAATAGAGGTTTGCTGCGTGGATTGGTAGAATGTCTGGTGCAAAGAATTGTTAGTAGACTTGAGATACGCGAAATAGAATTGGTATAGGTGTTAAAATTTTGTGTGGGATCAAAAGAACGCCAGCAGAAGACAATTTCGGAGGAAGACGTGTTTACTATTTAGAATCGTGAAAGAAAGTTACAGTTGGTCAACGACACTGTTATGTTTTCAAAAGTGTGACGGCGGAACACTAACCTAGCCCCTACAGTACACATGCTTATTACTAGTTATGGTATGGACACATGTGGTGAGAGATTGTGAAGGGTAGCAAACGGAGAGAAATTCAAGTGCGTCGTGCTAGAAAATGAACAAACCCGACGAGGTCGCGAGACTAACCGTACGTTGGTTGCATGAATACGATTCGCTCAAAACATACAGAAGAAGGCCTCTGAAAACAGTCAGGAGACACGGGGCCGTGGCAGCGGGAGCCTGGCCCAGGCGACGACAAGCGACATCGCACTACCTGCGGTGTTGCTGTTATGGAGGCATGTTTTCCGCGGCTCTGCTTATTTAAACCAAGGTACTGCCTGATATGGGTTGGCGCGGTGTCCAAAAATTGAATCTCTATTATCGTACTTCGACAGAGTCTCTTCAAATTGTACTATCACACGATAGCATAGGAAACCATTCACATAAATGCATGCGCAATTAGTGTATCTTGCTGTATACAGTATGATGCCTTGTGTTCTTGATCCGCCACAACGCGCTCCCAGACTTCTGTAATACACAGACTGTACCCTACTGCTGCTCTACTGGGAGCGAATAAAAAGTTTGCTATTGTTCCAAAGGTATATGGTAAGCTATGAATATAGGTTTTGACTTCAGTATCCTTGTCACGCCATGCTACCCAGCTGTTCAGATAGAAAATGGTTGAGACGTCACGTTGGGTCTTCTCTCTAAAGCTATTACAGTAGTACGCTTGGCAGAAACGATATACCAACCAGTACGCAGCCGCGCAACCGTGACATATCAGACTTTGATGTGAAAAAAATCCAAACCATAACAATTTAGATAAGTATATTGAATCATTTTTGAGCAGAACCTCTACTCTGCGGGGGTATTCGACTTCATTCCTCGAAACCTGACTCACTGGAAGGATTCATGTCAAAGTAGAAGCGGCCCTCACGAACGAGGCACCTGCGGCCACCTGCAAAGTGGAGCACCGTACAACATTTTGCTTGCAGCGGTCAAAAAGCGTGTGTGAGAGGACATTTGTTCATGTGTGGTGTTCTGGTGTATTCTTGTTGGCATGCCTGTTAAAACTGATAGCGCTGCCATTATTCGGTGCAGTCATAGAGATTTATAATCAGATCAAATTGATTGCACTACTGTCAGATACTTTGGTTAGGATAGTCTAGTTATAAGCTCTGGATAAGCGTCCAGGTTGCAGAGCGGTGCTGCTTCGTGAGCCCTTCTGCAAAGCCAAAAGAGCATGTAATTTTATCCCGCAGGCAACGTCGGGGAGACAGACATTACTGGTATTGTATAATCGTCCGAAAGGGGTAACTAGGGGAAGGTAGTGTTGTTCGAGGCTAAAAAGTCATGGATGCAACATGTTGACTCCACTGTAGCAGTTACTTTCAGCGGTTGCCAGGGAGCGCGTTAGCATGCTATGTGAGTGTGATGAGTAGGTAAATACATTCGGGAGGATGCGAGTGGGGGAAGCCATTCATCCAGCATTTTGAAATGCAGAAGATCGAATTCACTGAATCAAAGATGGAAAGGGTTGGGAGCTGTCAGTGGCACCG
>JAUBNZ010001402.1:0-11645 GCA_032355485.1 Bonnemaisonia californica | reverse complement strand
GACATTTTATCAGCACTCGTCACAGTGGTGGAGGGAACGATAGCCGAAACGCTACCCGAAAAATTTACTATTTGTTTTGATGGATGGTCATCAGGCTAGAGCCACGGTTTGGCTGTATTTGCGATTTTTCCTTGCGATCACAACGATCTCGGGTGGGATAGGGTCCTCCTGGCGTTTTGGCCGATGTGGGACGAAGAGAGAGCTTGTCTGCTGACGCTCATGTACACGTTGTCGATTTTGTCCTGGCTGTGTACAAAAAGGCAATGAACAACGTAGCAGCATTGATTGGAGACAATTGTAGCACCAATAAGGCTTTTAAAAGAAAGGCGGATTTGAAATTCATCGGCTTTGCCTCGCACCGTTTGAACTTAGTGGTCCAAGAGTTCCTGGGTGGGTACTCAGAAATTTTGTCTACAAGTACGCCACTGATAACGAAGTTACGAAATTTGATCCTAGCAGCAAAGCTGAGGAAGCTGACCCCGCTTCGCCCCCGCCTAGCCATGCAGACCAGGTGGAGTTCTACATATCAAATTCTGAAGCGATACGAGGAAATGTCTCCGTTTCTTACTGATTTAGAGTGTGATGAAGTGGATGATTTGAGGCTCACGACCAAACAAGACAGGGAAGTTGAGGCTTTGCTATTTCGCCTAGAGGACTTGGAATCTGTAACGAAGAAGCTACAAGAAGAGAGCACAACCATTGCCGAAGTTCGATCCTTATTTGAAGCACTGATTGAGGTTTTGCCAGGTCCGAGGGGTCGGTTAAAAAGCACCGCCAGTATAATAATGGACAAAGATTTTGAAAGCGCTGTATGCAAGGTCAAAGATGGCGTTAAAAGCCTTTCATCGGAAGAGATGTGGGCGCTCGAAGGATTTGAACGCGATAAAGGTGTTGAGGAGATTGCGGACACCGCCCGGGAGCCCCATTGTCTGGGGTCTGGGATCCAGACGGATTCCTTGGCCGAAAGGGCCTTGAAGAAGCGTCGGTTGGATTCGCAGCCCTCGATCGGGGACAAGTACATGGATTTAAGGTTCTTGCTGGCAACTTCAAATATATGAGAGCGTCTCTTCTCTTCTGCCGGTCACAGTCTCTCTGATAGACGGCAAGGTGTTTTCCTTCTAATTTTGAAGCGCAGATGTTTTTACACGCTAATCGAAACTACTGGGGTATCAAGGAAGTGAGTAAAGTGTTGAAGTGAGACGAAAAAAGGTTACTGTGAAGGATTTACGATACTGGACTTGTACTTCTATCTCCTGCCCTTCTTTCCGGGGGATTGGGAAGATATAAACACCTCTCCTCCGCCACTATCACACTCCATCCCTATCTTCATCTGTATTGATCACCATGTCTGCCATTCCTCTCACATTTCTTCTCCCTCCACTAAGCGTCCTTCCCCCGCAGCCGAAAAGTCTTCCGCCCTCATTGACTGGCTGAAACAAAATGGAATGTATCTTTCCTCCCGGACAACCTCACTTGCTCTCCCTTCTAGGACCGGAAGAAGAAAATGCAACAAAGTTAGACAGGAACAGATTGCTCCAAAAACTGTACAGGTGAAAATAATGGGAATTATTCCCTCACCAAGAATAATATATTTCTTTGGTAGGCCCTGAGAATAAATTATTTCTTTAGGGGTAGGCTGCGAAATAAATTATTTTATTTTATTTAAATAATTAAAAATTAATATATTTTACCAGGGTCTGCTGAGAACAGTAGAGAGCCAATAATCGGCCTTCCCTAGTTGCGTGCTGGCCTGCACTTATTGTCAAAATGGGGTCGGAGCAACTTCCGCACGGATCGGGTCAAAACTTACGATCCCACTAGGGGTACAGTACCGGCTCTAGCATTTTAAACTCATCGAGTCCAACCACACTGTACGGAGCAGCATTGCCGAGCAGTGGACCAATGAAATCAGATGGAAGCTCTACAGTGTCTCTGTAGCATTTCATTAGTGCTATGCGGAACGTCAGAGATTTTTCGGGGCATTAGAACCGTCTGAAGATTCTGTTACATCATTTCTGATTGCACTAGCCTTTAGAGTTCCATCTGCAGAGTGATCACATGACCAATGTCCATACTCGTGGCATACAAAGGACTCAGTACGTGACTTGAGATCAAAAAGCTCTGCTGAAACCATTCACCGCTTTCTGCGGTTATTGTGAAATTGCACATTCGTGGCAGAATTGATTTGTATTTCAGCAGGCTTTTCGGGAGCATCAGTTGAGTATCCAGCATGATATTTGTCCCATTGTCTCAGAACAGTGGAAATTGAACGATATTTCAAAGCACCAAGATAGTGAGCAGTAGTAGCAATGGTCTCCATTGACGACTCATTAGGAGAAGGAGCTGCAGCAATGACAGAAATACGCTACGTTGTTTCCACCATGTAATTAGCAAGAAGCATAAAAGCAGTTAAAGCTTCAGGTAATTGCACAGAGTCACAGTACGAAGAGAACTTGGAAGCTTGAGCTTCGGATCACTTAAAAGAAGTCTGGAATGATTCATTGTGGCTGCGCTTAGTGTTCAGTAGAGCAGTAAAATCTTGATACACATCACTCGCGACAGTAAGGGCGTCACGCTAGTGCAGCTAGTTCACTATGGCCGTAACTCCATCCGCAGACTGTATTGAAGTGTCTGGGATGGACTTGACTAGATCATGGGCACAGCCAAAGAGCTGTGACTGGAGCATGATGCCTATTAGTTCTGCGGGAATCCTTTTACTGTTCGAGGAAGTTACCCTGTCAGGGAAGGACTTCCAAAATCCTACAGAAGCAGCATACTCTTTTTTGTTTCCACGCCTATCAGTCCATGGGAAATTTCGGCGGTCCGACGAATATTCGGACTTGACGTAACACCGGTTTGATGAGAAGCTGGGCTCATAACCATAACATTTGGGTGCAACAGGGGCGACAGGAGAGGAGTTTGGGACAGAGCTAGAGCGGGCGGAGCAGGAGCGATACCAGGAAGAATTCTTTTAGGTTCAGAACAGAGTGATCGGTTGATTGGGTGCATGTCAGATCTAAAATGGAACTACAAGGAAGAGAACATTTCTATTCGTAGCAAACGAAAGATGCCTAGAACTACTGTAGGAATTGGTCTAGAAGACAGACACTGTAGGTGCACAGCTACTGTAGGTGCGTAGTGGATTAGATCCACACTGTCGGAAGTAGACCAGCAGAAGAATAAGTCGTACTGTGCAGTATGTGACAGGGAAGCCTAGGTTCTTTTTTTGCTATGAACCATTCCGAAAAACTAGACAGGCTGGTGCAGTACAGTACTGGTATCGGCCAGCTTGAATAACCAGTCTTTCATAAGGATCCGGCGGCCTGGCGAAGTTTTTCGAAGGTTCGAAGCCTGTGCCTCCTTGCTGCCTTTGTTGCTGGGTGGTCCCAGTATATCGGGGCTCACAAGGGGAGGTTTTCTTGGCGTTTATGGGGTCTTGGGAGGGGGGGATGACAGATTCGTAAGTGCCGGACTCCAGTCGTACCATGGGGAGTTATCCTCGAGTGTCGCAAACCTATTGCTCGTTCGGAGGCCTGATGGGGAGAGAGGGTCAGACCAGACCTTTCGGGGAAAGGTGCATTGCGGAGTAATCCGGCCTTCCTCTGGCTGGACACTCGTAGTGTCCGCTCAGTCTCCGGCATTCCGAGTAAATTATGAGGGGGCTTTGATCGTGCCCAGTAGGGGAAAGCGGTCAGATACAATACCTTGAAGGATACGGGCCTGATATGGAATTGTGTGGTCTGTGGGATGGTCTCGGGTGGTGTCTTTGTAGTACTTTTGTACCTACGTGTTACACGTGTGTATGCTACAGTGTGGTGCTGTTAAGTAACAAGAATGGACGACGGGTGTAATATCTGTCAAGGACAAAATGTATCATACTATTCCATATTTTCGAATACTTGTCGGGTAGTCATGAACTGTGTACTGTATGTAGTAACTGGGTACCATTTCTGGAATTTGGTAACCCAAACCACTGGAGATGCTCTAATGCTCTAAAGCGTAAGTGTATTTGTGATTTCTGCCTTACACGAGTATTCCGTTTCACCAGAATTGGTGTCATTAATCTAATCACGACACCTGCGTAAATCCCCTTATGTCACTAATCCATCGACTTTCTGTGAACTCATGTAGCCTTCATCCGATACTTCCCCAACAAGAACATCAGAGAGGTATGCAGGCAGACTAGCGTACGATAATACACAGTTATACTTGTTCCATAAAGGGAAATTCTGCGTAATTGTACTTGGCATAATTATATTACTGGGTACTGTCAACGTTTTCCATTGGAACACTGGGGCTGTTCCTGCAGCTAAAATCGACAGTTGCAATAACCTGCTCACCATTATCAAGCATGCATGTTACCTTGGCCTTGGTTCCCTCATGAGCCCACGCGCGTGCTCTTCCACCGCTCTGTCCGGTCATAACGAAGGGCTGCATCGTTCTTGTGGGAAACGCCTCACTGTAGGCACCGTTGAAAACTTCGAAAACTGCTGATCTTGCCTGTGCACTGGATTCAGGGCTGCAGATGAGCGTTATTGGATTAGCAGCAGTGTTTCTACACATATTGAAAGTGGATCTCCTTGGGAGTATCGGCCCTCTCGTCCAGGAAGATGGCCCCCCACTCTGAAGAGCTTGGACTACTTGGAGTGTGGCTGCAGACACATAAAATGGGGCGTGGAACATAGCAACAAAAACAAAAGCCAAAAACGTGGAGTTGGACATCATTTTGGATGATATTCAGTTTGGTTGGTGAAGTTCTCAATTGTTGAAACGTAGGATGAGACTATGTTTTCGGTTAGGGGATTGGAGAGACTGGAAACGAACGCTCTTTTATAGCTTTCAATTTGGAACAGTAACAGAACTCATACCCTCGGGGTATAGAACCACCATGAAGCGTCGTCGAGCCACATCTGGAGACGTCTCGACCGGGGAAGACACATAAACGAAGAAGAGTTTCACTGTCTCACTTCTGCTGCAGTTTGGAACTAGGGTTTTGGGACAAAACAACAAGTTGGTGCTGTTGGAGGCTGGTGAAGGAACTGGGATGTAACACCTGATTGAAGTCCAATAAAATAGGATTTGGTTAGTTCGACAAAAAATTCAGTTATCCCTAGCGTCCGACTGCATTAGTATAGAGGTTGGAAGGTTACATGCAGTGAATGTAGCACAATTGGGTCCTTACTGACATTTTTTTCTCTCCTTGGTGCGTGTTTTGTTCATTGGAAGGTTCCAGTCAAGGTTGACAGTATCCTGAAGAATGGTGGCGAGCTCTCCAAGCCAGCATTGCAAAAGACCTGCTGAAATAATACGAAAGAGTAGATACGGCCTCTCCAGAGAATCGAGTGGAAACCCGACAGTAATAATATGTTTCGAAAGCGAACGTTCGGGAAGAACATGTATTCTCGTCTCTCTGTCTATATGGGGGTTTCAGCGAGTGAAAGACTGAATCATTTTCCTTTCTATGCATAGGCATGGAGTAGATCATCAGAAACCACGAACTTGGCATCTATAGTAGATGCTACGATTGGTGGTTTCTTTGAAGAAAAGAAATGGGTGCGTAGAAGCATATTCTGTTAAATAAATTTAGAAAGCGTAGAGGGACACATGCCTAGGCCGGTGTGTATGTAAAGTTAGGGGAAATAAAATATACTGGACGGGCTTGGTACAGTATTTATTTCTAGTTTTTCGTGGGAGGGAACCGTAACGGAATTAAGACAAACTTGGAAGAGCCTACTGTAAGCAAGGGTTTCTACCGGATGAAGAAGAATGCTGCAGGGTATAGAAAATTGCGTACGAGTATTAGTCGGGTGCATGGAAGGGAGACAGGAGGCCCACGAAGGAATAAAATGCAACCAGGATGGTCGAGAAAGCGTAGACACAGGAGTTAAAGGAAGGACCACTGGTTAGACCAGAGTCCTAACGTAGGAACAGGACAACGCGCAACGAAACACAACTGAGATACGGCTCCACAGGGTTTGGCGATATCAGGGATAGGGAAAAAATATATTTATATTTATATTATTTAAATGATTTCCAGAAATAAATGATTTTATTTCAAATGGCAGCGCGGCGAAATTATTTATCACCTATTGTTTGGACGAGAAATAATTTTTTCTCATTTTCTGGTAGAGGAATAATTTATCATATCCTGATTTCGGAAAAAGGGATTATTTCTTTCTAATGAAATTATTCCTTGGAGCAATAAATTATTTGTGGTTTGACATATATGTCAAAACACAAATAATTTACTGCTGAGTCCGGCCACTACCATGGCGGATGCGAGGATTTTATTCGATGTCACCATGGAGGCCTTTCCTTCAACCACAAGACGTCTTTCCCCAGATGCTGCAATCGTCGCACAGCCCCTGTTCGAGAAGGCCATTGTGAAGTTGCCAAAAACGCGTCTGGTTGATCTCTCGAGTGAGGAAAAACTTGCTATTGTTGGCCTCAAAATTGGGCCGTCAATCGTAGATTCAGACACAATGGATGAGGCGTAGTCATTTACGGCGAAAGCAGTGAAAAAACGACGCCTGAACGCTTCCACTGTAGGCGCTGGGTACATGGACAGTAGGTTCATAACACCTATGTCGGACGTTTTCGAGCGATTGATGTCTACTGCTGGTCGTGCTTTTTCCGGAGACCTGCGTGAGCGGACCCACCCCAATCATTTCGAGCAACAAATTTTCCTTAATGTAAACAGGCTGTACTGGCATCTTGTCGAAGTGAGTAGAATTGTCTCCTCGCATCCATCGTAAAGTTGTAGTAATTAAATTTCATGTTTTTGGCTCAATACGTGAACTACTTGGACATCAGTGACAGTGAAATCTTCGTTTCTATTAGATACTTTACATTTCATAAATAATTTAAATTATTCACTGTATTGAAATTATTCACTGAATATAAATTATTCCCTGTATTTAGATTATTCCCTGTATTTAAATTATTCAAATTATTTCCAGTATTTACCAGGCGAAGAATTATTTCTTTGAAATCGGGTGGTGAAATAATTTATCAGCTTCGTGCGAAATAGGGTGATAAATAATTTCTGTTCAGGAGTAGTGGAAATTATTTATTAGTTTTATCTATTTCCAAAAAATATTTATTTCTTGATTATGATCGAGCAAATAAATAAAAAATAATATTTTCTCAATCCCTGGGCGATATAAACCTTTTTTGGCCATCCCGCCCCAGCCGACAACTCATAATAGCAGAGATAAGCTTTACATAGTGAAGCAAATAGGATCGGTTGTGATCCTATTGGGAAGGTCAGCAGCCGGAGGTCGATGTGCATGGCGCACGAGACTGCCGATGCAAAATGACTTCAGGTCTCTGCAGTTGTAACCGCTGTGAGCAGTGGTCGAGCAAAGCGAGTCAATTCGTAAAATTACGACGCGTATAAAGCCCGCGCTAACATACTTCCGCTGCATTACTGAACGGAACTGTAGCTATACCAAAACCGTACAGTACGCAACACGGTAATATACGAAGTACAGCTTTGAGGTACAGTATACTCATAGATAAATCAGATGCGGAAGGGTACCCCTTATTCGTGAAACATTCCTCTCGAAGTTAAAAAGTGTGGATTGCAGAAGATCTTACGTGGTACAATAATAGTGGAGAGGAGCTCTCATCGCCTGACTACTTAGTTCAGAAATCCGGTACGCGGCACTGTCCGTAGAGGTCTTCATAGCTCAGCTGGTTAGAGCGCGGGACTGTTAATCTCGAGGCCGTGGGTTCAATCCCCACTGAGGACTATGTTTTTCCCCTGCCGAACCTCAAAACTCGTAGTTTCTTCCGTATTATTCGGTAATTTCAGGATATTTTTCGCCCCAGGAAATGTGGAATAGATGTGACTGTTAGAGCAACCCTATTATATCGGGACAAATATGAACCAAAATACCGGCCTGGCTCATATTTGTCCCTGGACCGATGGCAGGACACTCAATTATGCGGAACAACAGCAAAACACAAAAACATTATGACACACTGTCATTTGTGCAAAACCGAAGACAGGAGCCTCCGTACCATTTGTCCTCTGAAGCCCCTTCCTCCTGGGCTCAAAGTAGGACGTTCAATAATCCATTAGCCCCTTGAAGAGAGATTCTAGAAGAGATTCGGAAGACTCAGTGCAGACATCAGATAAGGAGTACGTATGTCCGTGCCGTCATTGGTTACTCGGAATTTGGCGGGGACCACTTTGCTTTCGTGAACACTTGGTTGTTTCTCTTTCAATATACATGTTTGTTCCCAAGACAAAATTCGGAACAAAAGCTGATGAAGATGAACAAATTTGATATTTGTTTTTCTCGTAATAGGGTTGGGAACTTTCAGGGCCAAGTCAAATTTCTTTTTTACCTCCCATAATAGGGTTGCGCTTATGGGGGGAACTGCGGTTGTCAGAATTAATATGATCCTTTTCGTGTATTAAGTCGAAAGGAGATACAGCGGTTTGGTTTTTTTTCCTCCCAAACTGTGCCAAACTAACTCCCCCCGCTGGCGTCTTTGAATTGAGGCCCATTCTCCAGTGCGGTCGCAAAATTGTGATGTCTACCACACGGACCTCGAGCCGACCGCCGGTGGCTTTCTAGACAAGCTCTCCGCTACAATTTCACGTTAATAGAGCTGTGGGGTCGGTAGCTAATGTCATCGGTGCGTGAAAAAATTCCCTCCCATTTGCAATGCAGTCTAAGACGAAGCCCGATGGGGAAAGGACGCAAGCTACGGCCATCCACGTTCTATGTCAAGACTGCCCTACCGAAATCATTGGAAAACTTGATCTTCCCTCTCTATTTTGAACTCGATATAGACTGCTGAGAACTACGCATTGAAGCCTCACCCTTTTGTCCAGCACATTGACAGGCCAATGGACTCATGAGCAGGAACAAAAAAGTCCCAATTCTACTTCGCTGGAATTGCATTCATGGTGTGCTAGGTTATTGCCGACACCTGTCGAGTGCTATTGATGGTGCTTGGCCGTACGAAATTCAGCCCGGGTCCCGTCATTCGTGCGATAGCTGAACAAAGAAAAAAAGTGGACGTCATTAATCCAAGAATGCTTCTAAAATGCGCCGAGGGCCGTATCGACGCACAAGTCTACCTCAGGACCAACTGGAGGCATTGGAAGGACGCCACAGAAGGTATGTTAACAAATGTGGACATGATCAGTAATCATCACTACTTCTAAATGGTGGCGGAAGATGATGAGTACGACTCAGATCTCGCCGTTGAGCTACCAACGGGAATTATACAATTTCCAGGCAGCGTAGCGCCCCTATACACAGATGACTATCTTCGAGCCGCGGAACCAGGTGTCAACAGGCGTTCCTTCCTAGTGATTTTCCGCGAGAGCATGTGTAGAAGGCTGAAGAGTGGCATTTGGAGCGTCGCATTGCCTGGAGGACCGCGCCAACAGATATCTGGAAGTCGTTCCGAAATCAGGGGAGTGCTTTTCGTTCATGAAAAGGACTAGCTTGGAAAACGTTTGTAGGGAGCAAGTTGGATGGGTGAACTCTTGCGATCTTGCCGCTGCCAATCTAAGGTTGACCTAGCTCTGGCCCTAAAAACCACACCCGAAATTTTCAAGACGTTCGTTCTACTGGCCAAAAGAGCGCCGTCTTCAGGATGAATGTCAGCGCTATTTTGATCCAAAGTACGTGCTGGTGGACTTCCAACTCAGCTCCGCGGGTCAAGCTCAAGGAACCTGGTAGCGTAAAACGCAAGATTCAATCATGAAGTTCCTAGGGCAACCATATGCAACGGAAAACGTCGATGGGCAGCAGTTGCGGATCTAGAAGGCTCTTTTTAAGAGAAGGGTTGCCACTAGCCACTGCTGGAAAATCAGACTGGATACTCAGCTACTTATTCAAATCGTTCAGCTGAAGTTTGGCTGGTAAGTTCCGCACTCAAAAACTGACGTACCGACGCTAGGACGCTTAATGACTGTCGTAGGTGAGGGCGTCGTTTGCGATGGGGTAATCTTAGAAAACGAGCCATTGAGATCAAGAAGAAGACAAAGACCATTTTGTAAGGAAATCACGATAAAGACTCTTCGCTCCAGGCAGGTTTCGAATACTTTCTAATACAACACCTTTGCTCCACAGTATCTTACCACCTTTGTCATATCCCTCCCTTTACAGATTTAGACGGGGAATTGCGGGCTCCCTTCGCCCAGGAAGTGCGTCGGCAGCGGTAGAAAACGTGTTGTGGCATGTCTTCGCCCCTATTCTCCCATCTCTAACGTAAACTCGTTTCGGGAAAGCCAAGTCGTACCAGGCGTTTCCGCGCAAGACTTAAGACATCTTATATGCATGTACTGGGTAATTCTGCTAAGATAGTACGTTGGTACAGGCTGCCGTGATAAGTTCCAACTTGCCATCAACTTGTCCTGCTGATAATCGCTGTACATCTAAAACGAAAAAGTGCTCGCGCTGACAAGAAAAGAATCGATCAGGGCATGATTCACATCGCCGTTGTTCGAATGCAGCGCCTCCCATTGTCTCTACAGAATCTGATATGTATCATACGTCTTGAGAACCAGTGACTTGTGATACTTCACTGCCTCAGACGCTGCATCTATGTGCAAGCTTGACAACTCCTTATGATCCCTCACTTCCGAGGTCAACGAAACGATGGATTGCTGCCGTGTCAGGGTTCCTTGGTCAGCTTGCTGCTTGTGGCGCTTGAGAGAGTGCTCTGCGGAGCTGATTTGACCCTTCAGGTGCTCAGAATCAGGGCACGCATCTGTCTTGTGTGGATATAGAAATGTCTGCTTCTCTTTATACTTTTTACTCTGTTTACGGTCTTGAGCTTTCCTAAGAGCTCTCCCAGCCATGCTATTGCTGTGCGCGGAGTAATATCGGCTTTCGGGTTGTCCTCCAAGAACTTCAATTTTCTCATCGCCCCAAGGACTTCTTCTATGAATGACACGGGCTCTTCATCGTCCCTCTTATTGTATAAATTGAGGAATCTCGCGTCAAGATACTTTGCAGTGCCGTGGTACCTACCATGAGGGTCTGACATTCGACCGTTGGCGGCACTGTTGTGCTCAACAAACTTCCTAAAACATTCTCGCGCCGCTTCCTTCGTCGCGTTCCCTTCTTGTCGGTACAGAGCGTGAAAGCTCGAGCGCTTCCAAAGCAGCTCAACCGTTGAGTTTGGACTCAATGACGCCAAGTGTTGCGGCGCCGAGACAAGGCAATCCTCCAGCTATAGAACTCGAGCTAGAGTCGTCGGATCTCTTACGTTCAATGTCGAACGAAAACGCGTCACTATTGGCGTACTGACCAGGAAGGATGCTGCGCAGAGCGCCTGATGCAGCCACTTTAGGGTGGCATGAAGAAGTCGGCTAGCCCAAATCCTGTGCAAAATCCAGTTCTCGAATGGGTCCAAGGGAGTGGCAATCACGTTCGGATTTAGCCTGACGTATTTGTAGGTGCTCGGCTCTACAACCTTGGTAAGTCGCCTAAGGTTCGTCCTCTCTCGAGCTGTTCTTACGGCAGGCTGGAAACCCGGTTCCAGCCGGGTCAAGAGCTCCTTGTAGTACGAATGCTAAATGCAACCTGCAGTGGTCGATACTCATTGGCTGTGCTCTCATAATTACCGTTAGGTAAATTCGAAACCTTAGTGGTTCGTTTAATCAAATTTCA
>JAUBNZ010001401.1:0-11648 GCA_032355485.1 Bonnemaisonia californica | reverse complement strand
CGATCTCGTCCGTGACACTGGAACAGTCACAGTTGAGCGGATGCCTGGTTGAAGTCTTTCCATAAAGTAATTCACCGGGTCACGCTTACTTAATACGTTGGGACGACGGAGGGCAGCCTCTCTCAGTCTATTTGCAAACTGTGACTCCTCCTCCTTCTGAATCTGAGTCGCTCTTTTGACGTCATCATACGCAGCGAAGGGGACATCCTCCGTTGCGTAGCGCACCAGGAGAGTGTTGACGGAGTGGGCCCAGCTGGGCTCACGTCGTCGACCTCCCATCTGCGTGTGGTTACATTGCGCGACAATCAAGTATTCCTTGGCGGCGCCTCAAAGGAACCACGTTAACAGCTTGACTGCTGTGCCTTCGTGTATGCCTGTGGAATCGTAAGCATCACGGAACTCTGCCAAGAACTTGAGGAATTCGATAGCGTCACAGCCATCGAAGTCTTCAAGGCTCTGGTTGAACGCTCGGATATTTGTAGTGAGCTTCCCGAGCCGCCGCAAATGCGAGGATAGCAACTGGGTACGGATGTCCTGCAGGCGGTAATGCCTGTAAGACATCACCCTATCAAACACTGGTTCCATAGTCTTCAGTATCTGGAGACCCAGTTCCACTGGGCCTAATTCTTACTCTCCGTCTACCGGTACCCCTAGAGGTGCCTGTGGTTCGGGAGTCAGGGGGCCCAGGGGAGGAGGACCGAAATGCCTTACCATTTTGCAACGCTGAGCCCATGTTCGTACTCGTATGAGCGCGAACGGGTCACTTAAAATAGTCCGAACTAAGGCGTTTACCGGCTGGGACAATTGCCTAATTATGGTTTCTACATTAGTCAACCTGTTTGGTGAGTTAGGGGCCTTGTCAGCTCGCATACTGACGTCGCGGTGTTGGAGGCGGAGTACTCTCGCCTGAAGGGTCTAGAGAAGCGTGCCGATCCAGTCGATACGTTTCCCCATTCCTTCAGATAGGGCATCCCATGCACGTTGTGTGAATGAGGCTTCCGCTTCGTTCATCACGTCATGTCGGAGCCGACTATAACGTCTTTGAGCAAGACACGCGGCTCAGTTTTAACTCGGTGTAGTGTGCCTTGAGCTATCTCATTTGATCTTGGATGAGTTCTTCGAGATGTTCAAAGAATTCTTCTTCCATCTTGGTTCCGAGCACCAGCAGGCGACTGTCAATTAGACCTAGCCAGCCGCGTGAGGTCTCCTTTGCACTCCGTGTAGGGGGCATTGGTACAGCCTCAGAGCTTCTCAAAGTTGGAAGTTCTAGTTCGGGAGACCCTGTAGTATTTAAAGAAAGTGCCTGAACACCCTCCGGATACTAGGGTCCCTGGAAGCCGGGAGCGGTGGGGCGGGAGAGCAAAGCATATCCTTTCGCCTCCCGTCTGAGGAGCCTGAGGCTGCTGCTCGCAGCTCTGCCTCGCCCGAGAGGGTGAGTTAGGGATCGGGAGGTGGAATACCCACTCAACCCTTGCCGAAAACGGTCGTGGCGAAGGGATCCTTGGAGCGCTCCTAGTGAGCCGCCCGGGGCCTGCCTGTCCCTCAGGGAGATTTGTAGATCGGCTAGGGTTTCGTGAGGCACGGCCACAGATGTGGTTGTGCCGGGGACAAAGGGGGGTTTAGGACGGATGAAAGGTAACGGTGCACCACGTGTGGTGCGTTGTGCGGATGGTAGTTTGTGGGTGGTCGTGGGCAGTGAGGTCGACTTCGAGCCACGCTGGTGCTGACCGAGCCGATGTATTCCTTCTTAGGGGAAGGTAATTGAGAACAGCGCGATGCGTGCTTGGCCCATGTGCATTCCTACGTTCCCTTACTGCGGTACGACTCCGCAGGCGCCGTGCTACTGAGGTCATCACTGGGAAGGGGCTTAGTAGCCCGAGCCATAATGGCCTGGTACTACACGGGGGAGCCCTAATGGCTATCCTGTATTATTCATTTACAAAGGACTTACATTTAGACCCATTATTCAGTTGATGGGCGGGAACTTGCAGTTTGCGCGAGCACACTGCTCTGGACAATTGGTGCACTGTACGGCATCGCGCTAATCCAATGGTGGACTGTAGGGCTGCCAGGCCGAGGACGTCTTTTCAGTGCTGTCCGGTCGACCTGGGCGGGACCTGTCCGTTCCGGGGAGTGGCACACGTCGCGTCCACTTTCCACTGTCAGCTACGCAGCCTATCGGAGGTGCCACGTGTACGATAAAGGTCACCAGATGTGTAACCCCTGTGCTAGGCCATGCATACAATGCATGGCTCTCAAGGATGTCGTGAGAGGGCCGTGGGTAACCTGTAGCTGACGTGGCATTTTTGCCCCGTGGCACCTTCTCTAGCCTCCGTGTGGCAGACCCCTCTGTGCTGAGTCTTCCAGCCCCGATGGGAGTGCATGGCATTCGAGGGCAGCAACCGCGCCATGGAGTGCCGCAAGGTTACTAACCCCATGCTCAGCCAGAGTTCCTCAGTCACTGGTCAAGGTGTATGGGAAGTAACAGTAGCCGCTGCGGCTACTGTGTGAGGTGACGCCGTGCCACATTGCTCGCGCTGGCGGTACCATAGGAGATTTTATAAAACAGAGAGCTGCATAGGGAACTGTAGAAGTTTCGCAGTGCGCGCTAGCGCTCGCTCTAGTTTACAAATGGAATGGAAGCCCAAGGGAGTGTCAGTTGCAATGGCTGAGGTTGCCTACTGGCCACCAGTCTATAAGAGATCCATGGCTTTTGTGGAGGCGTACGAATAAAGAAAAGGAAGGGCATCCCTTTCAACCACAAACGCTCGAGATGTGCATACAAACCTATGAAGCTGATGTTGGCTACAAGGCGACGTTCGGTCCATGTCAGGTATACGTAAGGTATGGGCGCGTGAAAATTGTGGGTAACAAATGGATTTTGGGGAAGGCACGAGAGATACGAAAGAATGGCATATTGCGAGCTGAATTCTATCTACATTGTTCTGAGCCATTTCGTCAACGGCAGGGTTAATGAATCTTCATTTCGCTCCCGTTGAAGGCGACCGGCGTCACAAGTTCCTACCTTCCCTGTGATATCATGGCTGAAGTCTGTGGAACTAATGATACCGTAAGGGATAGTGGAGCTATGATGAGAGAAATTCGCTCTCTGAAAGTGGAGCTGGATAGGCTGGGAGTGCACCTCACAACACAATGTCTCCCATCCGCTCTTTACAAGTACCTCGACGGCTCTGACTCTTCGCTTTCCCGTGTCTATCTTCGAGTCCGGCGCTCCTTGTGGCGTTCAATAAGGGATCCAATGAAGGCTCCAATATGCACCTTCCCGTACCACGGCCTCGTAGAGCAGCCGGACTTCCTACTCTTGCAGACCGTCGAAGATCTGCAAAAAACTCGGCAGACAGAGAACACAGGCCTTCGGTGTCCTCCTGTGGGTGTCCTCCCCTGTGCTGATCGAACTTCACAGGAAGCGGCCACAGACATGATCTTCCTTCGAGATTTACCACGCCAGGACCAATATCTTCCAGCGCTGGTCATAGAGACCCATGTATATCGTCTTCTGCGATTAACACAGTACTTGTGGGATGAAGTGCGCAGCCCCAACCCACAATGGCACGTTGTATGGTTATGGATCAAAACTTCCGCCGGATCCGAAACGATGGGGGTCCCTCCATCCACTGGAGGAACTATTGCGGGAGACGAATACCATCGCATGATAGGAAAGCAGTATGGAAGCAGAGGCGCCCAAATTGTGGGTCCAGTCAGTACGCAGAGCCACCCCTTTTTCGCAATGGGCGTCCGGCCCGTATATAGCCCCGACCGAAGTTTTCATGGCCAGTCCCCCTGTTTCAAAGAGACGAAGAACGCGTTTCTCGATGATGCACTGGGAGGGGTTGGCCAAGAAGAATAGGATTTGGAATAAATAGATCAGATTTACTACAGGTACGGGATTGGATGGAAGCATATTGTAGTATTACGCAACCTTCGGAGAACTGAAGTTGCGTCTACATGTCTTATTTTCCTCTCGATAGCTGCCGTGCGAGAGGGTGGTTGAATGAATCCTCCATGGAGTTGAGGAAGACATTCGCCTAAGAGCGTTTTTGGTGACTTGAGCATCCTTATCCTATGCTTCAATGATATTGGTGACTGGGCGGCTAACTGGGTCACGCTACAGAATCGTATCTCCATCTGGTGGCCGCACAGGTAGAGAGAGTAGATTGGAATGAAGTTCCGCACCCTCCCAGAAACGGAGAGGGGTCACCGGTAAGATGACTGACGTCCCGCGCAGAGGGAATTCTAAGAGATGGGTCTGAAGGGAAAAAGGGGACAAGCAGTCAGACTGTCGAACCAGTTTTGGCTAGCCAAGATAACTTCTACCCGTAACAGGGGTAGAACACAGGTAGAGGGCCAACCATTGTTTCTTCTTCACGGGTTGTCAGACGTTGGAGAACGCGGGAAGAAGAAGCTTTCTTGTGACAGGATGTCTCCATAACGCGACAGTTGAGGCCGACGAAATGGGGTAAGGTCCAGCGGTGGTCGAAACGAAGAGGGCAAACTAGCTTTTTCGTCCCACTAGGGGAGGATGCAGAGCTTGAGGCGCTGAAAATGCTCCTCGTGTGGCAAGACCGAGAAGGAGTTGACGTTGGGTGGCCTATTTGGAGGACACAGTATCCTGAGGAAGAGGATGGCCTTGATGATAGCGTCGTCCCACGGGTGGAAACGATTAGATGTTACGCGAGAACCGGGGAGCCGACGGAGCGATCTAACGTGGGTTGTCTCTCCCTGCTTCGGGGAGAACGCAGAAGAACGCGCGGAATTTGCTCTTGCATCACTACGTACGAATCAGGGGGGCTGATGTATCAGTCAATTCTTTGGGGCACTCTGATAAGCAGAGGGGTATCTGTACACAGTAATAGGTAATTACACCCCTTCAAATAGTTTGCATAATTAAAAGTCACCGTAGGACTCAGTTAACCAATCAGCGGGCTACATCGGAACCCGCTGACTAATACTCGTTAGCACGGGATTCTAGGCTACCCGTGTTGTGAGAATAACCAAAATTTAGGCCACCCTTGGGGTGGCGTTTGTGTTAGTTGACATGGATATCTGATTGGTCACTTGCCTTACCCAGTAATGGGTAGGATAATACTCGATTACTCAACACACTCCTACTGAGGTGGTGGATAGTAGCCCCTTATCCTTACCCAATATCATCAAACCCCCGAACCACATCTGCACTGAGGTGGTTATGATAAAACTCTCAGTGCCATTGAACCCCTTCAATTGCTGAAATGACTTACAGCAGTTAGAACACTTAGTACAACGCTCCCTTTACAGGGAGGGGTGGGTTATTACAGTAGTGGTGTCCCTTCTGATTCCAGGCCAATGGCTTCCAAAATTGGTGCCAAATTTATGTTTCCATTTTCAAGGATATTTCAGTTCAATGGCTATCCAAGTTTACTCGATAACTCGCCTACAAAAGCATGGTTTGATGTAGCCCCTTCCCTGGAATTGGAAGAGGATCCCACCCAATGTTTCAGGGCTATATACTACTAAGGGAATGAGGTCGTACTGCAGATCCTAATCTCCCTCCTGAAACGGAGGCGTCCCGCTGGCGAGTTGCTTTCCAGTATTAATTGCTCTCTCCCGTACAGGGGAGAGTCAGGTCAGCAAACGTTTGCATCCAATTTACGAATCGGCCTCAAGTTGCGCTGATATCAAATTACATTACGTTGTGTTCACAAGTGTATTCATTCGTACACGTGGTTCATGACTGCAATGGTGCAAAAAGTGTAACCTGAGAATATTTTGTAAATCATACACACGTGTGATTTTTTTGTACCCGTATACCGTACGTGTGATTTTCATACCCGTGTAGGATTATGTACACGGGTGATTTTATGTACACGTTGGAGAGTGTGTACATGTAGGAGCTGATGGACTCGTATGGGGATCTGGTGTCCCCGTTACAGCAGATGTAGATTGAGGAGTAGTTGCCACCTTGGGGATGGGACGCCGTACAATTTGTACCTGAGTCCCCCAACTCCTCTCTCAGGAAATGGAGGAGCACCAACTGCCGTTACTCCTCACCCATTGCATCATGTCGTACAATACACCTGCCTCGTAGGAGGGAGGAGCAGCAACGTAATCCGATCGACCCCATCTCGCGTTCCTCACAACCGAAGTGGGAGGGCGGCCTGCTCCTGCCTCACGCGTCTTGCTCTTACGAATCAGGTTTCCCCACCCGTATCAATTGCAGCTGCATCCTCCTGTAGGCCTTTAACACAATCTGAAAGGGTTACTGCCTGGAATATGAAATACAATCTACGCCAATGTCTCGGTTGCGTGGTAGAGCCGTATTTCCAAGATGCAGCGATAGGAACTTGAACTGTAGAATTGGATTGTTGACGCGTTAAACGAAAATAAGAAGGACCAAAATAGCTGGCCCCACCTCACTACGAGGTAGCTAAGCCGTGCACCAGTATCTTCTAAACGATGGAGCAATAGAGCACCCGTACCAGGGAGGTAAGAATTATATTATACCCAAAGAAGTCGCACGTTTATCGTCGGGTGGTCCATAAGGGTGCACAGCACAAGAAGGCTTTGGAGATAATTGGACCTCATAAATTCAATCCCCGTGCGGGAGGAAGCCTCCATGCTTGAGTCACGGGCTACGCGGAATGCGATGTAAAACCCAAGCTTGATCGGGTAAAACCAAAGAGAGTAAGAAGCTCCCATCACTATCTGCCTTTGTATCAAAGCGTTGGGTAGATGAGTGAGCTCCCTTAAGGGGAACTCACTAAGTACAAATTAACTCCTAATCGATCACAACCAGTCCAGCTAGAATTTTGTGGCTCATAATCCTGAGGACAGCCTAGCTGTACCTTAGAGTACGTAAATCTATCATACTCATGATAAGTTCCAAAAATGTATATATGATATGTCCACTAATTGTTCAATTGAAGCTCAGCGGAACAAAGCCTTCCGTCTCTGACCGCGCTCAGCGTACGTGTTTCTTCGATTACATCGTTATCGCATCTCCGATTTTTCGTCCCGCCTCTTGTAGTGCTCCACATAATCGGACTTCCCCCTTTCTCTCCCACATCCCTTCGCTAACGAAATAATGCGAAGCAAGCGTGTTTGGAATAATCTCATCTTGTCCCTTGGCGTAGGGCTCCTTTCCAAATAATTCCCATCGTCCGATATGTCGTACTACCCACTTTCCGGAGGCCAAGTGAGGCTAAATGGGTCCCTAGTCTTCAAGTAGACGTACAGGTTGGTAGAGGGACTCCTCCAGATGGATTTGTCATAAGCCACGGATGAAAACACGGTGTGTTGGGAGACCAAATATCCCACTCCCTGAGTTCGGCGGGATCTCGAAGCTGGTGCGGTGAGTTGAGCTGCAGCCACAAATGATATTTCACTTGTCGAATAAGGCAAGTAGGCTTAGGGTAGTCTAATGTCGGCAGAATCCTCTCCGGGGAAAGGAGCATAAACCATAGAGGGATTATGGGCCTCTCACACAGAGAGAGCACCAAGGAATGGGCTTTGGGATATCAAGGGGTAGTCACGGGAATTAGAGCTACGTGGCTAAACTGGTTCTGTGCGTCCCTAAGTTGGGAAAAAACTTGAAGTAGGCCCTGGCAATGTCTCTCCAAGGAGTAACCCGAGACGTGGTGTTGTCCAGGAATGGTCCGTCTAGCCCGACGGGTTCGGAGGACTGGAGGCATCTCCTTCGGTACTTACGTAACCGAAAGCTCGAAGGACACCTCCGTTTAGAGGGTTTCGTACCCCCTGGGAAATATAGAAATAGGTAGCTAAGAACATCCGTTTCGTCCCTAGAGCGGGAGAATGCGAAGTGCATTGCTGGATGCTACGTGACCTAAAAGGCATGCAAGGTTCACTTCTGTTTTAGAAAAGGGGAGAGTTGAGGGTTCTTGTTGCTGCCCTCCCCTCAGAATCCACACTGCTAATCGTAGTGCTCTTATTTACCTAGTTGTAGTTGTAATCGATCTAAGTAATTATAACCAGCATTAACGGATCTGTTCGGTCACACCGTACGCCGCATATCCGTAGTCCGAGGCTGACATATTCATGCTTGGAGACAACCTCCATGGGAGGTACTTTATGGCCGTGGAAGGGCTGGAGACACTTGGCAGTCCCTGTCTGGGAACGGTGTCCCCGCTTCTTACACACAGATGGTGCGGTGTTATTCGTTTGTACTCCTGTATGGTGCGCATCTCCACTGGTGCCACATGACGCAAACTGGTGCATACTGTGTCAGAGATGTCCCACGTATAGGTAATACGGGGCTGTTCTACCCACTGGAGAGAAATCCAATGCAACCACTCGAGGTTTGGAATTTTGAGGGCGTAATTGGAAGCACTCAGCCTATGAGGCTCGGACCCGAAGCTGTAGTTTAGCATTTTTACTGTAGGGCCCCTCCCTTCGGATTATAGCGCCCGCGCACCTGCAACCAAATGAGGTAGCATCCGTACAAGTACCGGGGGTCCATTGTCCCATTCGTAGCTCGAGTATCCGATCACCTGTCGTGGTTCCACATGTCCTTCCTGAGCCAGGAACGTCTTCCTCTGTTTCTCCTGTTAGACCTTCCTTCGTTTCTCCCATGGGTCCCTTCTGTTCCACCTATATATTTGTTACTCATGAGCAACCCACCCGACACCCCTTGTTCTCCGACAGGCAACAGTTTGAATGCCGAATCCAAAACTAGTACAACCCAATCTCAATTTTCTCCCTCCAACCGTCCTCCTAGAGGTGAGGGTGTCTCCCCAAGAAACCAGGCCTATGCGTCTCGCGACGGTCCTGTAACTTTATTTAACTCGGCTAACCCTGCAGTTAGAGGCTCGTCTATCCAGTCACTGCGCCTGGTACCACTTTTCTCCTCTCGTGGAGATGTTCGGCCCACGCCTACTTCATTGGCCATCCCACCCGCTGGAGTAACTGCTCTCACTGGTGGTCCGGGTTCTGCTGTCGGCTCTCGGCCCATAAGCCAGGAGACTTTCAGCGGGGAGGTAGTGCCCTTAACTGAGTCACCTTCATTTCCTGATGTGGAGGAGACGCCCATCTCTCCGGATCCACACTGGTCCACGCCGTACTCATCCGACACCATGGAGGTACCACACATTGAGATGCCCGGTCCGTCGTCAAACCTCGAGGAAGGGGCAGCCACACTCTCCAGTGCACGTGCTGATGTTCTTCGGAATCCTTCCTTGGCTGGGCCTGTGGACACTCCTCGAAGTCCGAGTGGCATCTCACCTCCTCTGGTGGGATGTCCCATGGAGACACTTGATCTCCCCACGGGGCTCCACCAAGACCAATTCAATGTCCTCGACACTGAAGTTGTTCCCTTACTTGGGCAGGAAAAGTTGGTGCAAAACTGGCATGTACAGCCGTATTTCCCTTGGACTTGAGACCGAGGAGCCTGCTCTCATTGGATATTGTTCAAGCAACTGCTCTATGTATATGGAGATACTTTCGAAAATTGAAAAAGGTGTTGGTCTAGGATGATCTAACGCCGTACTCCACGTAGGAGGTTCATCATTCTTCCTGACATCCAGACTAAAAACGTCTTCCTCAGGGACGAGAGGGATTCGGATTACTTGGAAATGGCCTGCAGTCAGCTGTTTGGCGCCGAGTCCGCGTAATTTGAATCACTTTCTATATTGCAGAGCCGCTCCTTCTGCTATCGTCCTCCCACAGTAGCTTTCCGCTCCGGCGCGATGGATTGATACCACGGCATCCGGTGTCTTAGATTGGCTGGATGTCCCATAACTACGGACTACTGCAAGGTATTTCCCCGTCTTCCTGGATGTCCTAACTTCCTCACTTACTCCCCCTCTTATTAGGTTACATAACTCCTTTCTCACTGAAATCTGACTTTTGGGATGGCCAGGAGCCTCCACCTGAGACATTGGTTTATCCCGATACACCTTCCTCGCACTACTTCGGTAGAATTTGCTCCAGTACCGCAGTTTATTCCCAGGTGCGGGGCCGTTGCTGGGAGATGGTTTTCTCCCAGCGCTTACTGTGGGATATCCTTTCCCTATACCATCAGGCCACCTCTACCCACGAGATAGTTCTCGTGTCAATGATCAGCGAGAGTGGGATGATCGCGCTGGTGGAAGGGCTCCCCGACGTCCAGCCCAACCTCCTCGTTGGGATGTAGAGGTCAGTCTCGTGAGCAGACGTGACCGAAACTATCAGGCCCTCCATAAGAGAAGGAGGGAATCGCATCCTTGACCAGGACCACGAATGGAGTATCCAGGACGGCACCAAACTGGTCTTGGTCTCTGTCTCAAGGGCCACTGAGCGTGACAGGGCCCTCACGCAGCGTCCTCCTAACTAGCTGTTGGATTGAAGGAGATCGCTATTCAAGTCTTTCGATTCCCTCCGGGGGAGAAGGGCCTATAGTGGCGCCGGCCCTTCAACCTATGTCCCCGTGCGATGAATGGAGGGCTTAAACCGCTCGAAGTCCTGACCCTCAGGTCCATGGAGCTTGAGAGGAGGCTTACGATTGGTACAAAAGGCGCGCGATAGGCGATGAAGTGGTCTCCCACGATGTCCCGGACAGCCCATAACTGGAGTTGATCCTTCTGCTGGCCAAGAGGGAATTCCATCATATCGCCACACGCGTCCCACCCTCCGCTGGGTCTCACAGATCGAAAGGCCTTCTCAACAACCAACTTCTTCTCCTGGAGCTAGGGCGCGTACGGATACCCATGCTGCTGACCCCCACGCGCATCGGGTATGCTGTCGAGGCCAAGCGATGCGCAAGAACCCGTGATCACTACGCGCATTTCTACAATACCCATGGCACGTTGCGATGCTAAGTGGGATAGTAGCGGTCGTGCCCGGGCCCGTAATCAACATCAGTGCTAAGGGTTCGTTCAATAAATCATTCATCTTGATCGCTCTCGAGGCGTCTCGTTTCCTCACCTTATTGTGGTATATGTAGGTAGTCGTCATCGTCGCATGGTGGCGTGCAGTGGCACGCATAACTAAGTGGTAGATAGTTAGCGTTCAACCTCTTGGTTGGTAGTACGATCGCGTTGGGCATCATCACCTTGCCTTGGTCGGTGGTCGGCGCGCTGGGAGTCCTCTCTTTACGGGGCCGCAGGTGTTGGAAGCCTCAACCTAGTGGTGATGTGAGTCGTGGAGTGTGGAGTCCTCACTTGACGGTTGTGTGAATTGAGGGGTGTGGGTCTTCATCTGATGGTGGTGTGAATGAGGCGTATGGAGTTTTCACCTGATGGTGGTGTGAATGAAGGTTATGCGGTCTTCGCCAGATGGTGGTGGGAGTTACGGGGTGTGTTCAATTCTGAGGTCAGATATCACAGCACTCGCTTTACCTGGGAGGATGTCCCCCTTGCTGACAATTGCAATGTGTCCGTCCACCGAGCTGTTCACCGACTGTCCCTTAATCTGGGTATGAGCCAAGAATTCCGAGGCCTGACAATTTTTTATTCTATTCTGGATTTTTTTCCATCAATTTTCTGATGTGATGCAATTCTCAATCCTTTGTGGAATATTTTTGCATGTAGATTTGCAGGGGTTTGATCGAATCTCGATCTGTTCTCCTGAATCGGAGTGGATGGACAGCCTGTGCTGGCTCCTGTAAGCATTGCGGCTTTTGCCCCGATGTAATTGGTAGCTGGACGCGTTAACCTTCG
>JAUBNZ010001400.1:0-11649 GCA_032355485.1 Bonnemaisonia californica | reverse complement strand
AGTAGTGGGAGAGAGTTCGAGGGGGTGGAGTGTTGGAGGGTGAGTGGAGTTGAAGGAGTTGGTGGATGATCATACATTTGAGGGAGAGGGAGGTTCCTTCGGTTGTTAGCCACTTATGGATTTTCCTGACGCCGTCATTCCATAGTTTGGTTGCTGCTGGGTGGGGGCATTGAAGAACGTGGTCGACCGTTTCGGAAGGGGCTCCGCAGAGGTGGTATTGGGCTGATTCGATGTAGCCCCAGCCGGCCATGGCGGCGTTGGTGGAGATGTGGTTGGAGTATAGTTTGGACGTATTAGATGTTAGGTGGCGAGGGGAGAGATGGGATGCGCGGTGTTGGGCATCCCAGTTGATCAGAGGATGAACGCTGTTGTCGAGTTTCCCTTTAGTGTGCTATTTGTTGAGGAGGGGGGGTTGGTGGATGTGGACCCTGGCATTCTGTTCGATGTGGTTGATTTGGCGATGGCCGTCGAAGTGGATTTCCCATGCTGTGGTGTGGGCTGAGAGAGGGTGGGATAGAGGAGGAGGCTGTAATCCAAATTCTTTTGCGCCGAGGTCGCGGTCCGTGTTGAGCTGTTGTCGTCTCGTGAAGCGGTGGTAAGGGATATGGTCGTTGACGTGGGCTTTGACCCAAAATGGGATTATTTTAAGTTGCGGGGGAGGGATTTTGCAGATTGTTTATTCAATTGTACGATATCATGGTGTTTGTTGGCAACTTTGGTTTCCCATTCGTGGTTACTGAGTTTGTTAAGCGCGCTTTGCCCATCGCATACTTGGACCACTGTTCCCTCGGTGATCCCTTTAAATTTGCAGATGGCTCCGATTAAAATAGTCCCTACTGAGATCCCAGTTGCTTCCGCTCTGTATGCGTCGTTGTGGCATTTTGGACATGGTACGTGTTGGGTTGCGCAGACTTGGTGAGATCTTTGGGCGGTTTCGAGTCGTAGCTGAGAAGAGGCGATTCGTGTTTCGGGGTAGTATGACCCGTCGCTGACGAGAATAGCTGAGCTATTGGTGATAGCGGAGGCAATGGCAGTGATTTGGTCGTCGTCGTGGGTGAGATGAGCGAGGAGGTGTAGTTGCGAGGTTGTGAGGGTGTTGTTGAGAAATTGTTGAAAGGTTGTGAGTAGTGGTTCCGGAGTTGTGAGTTCACACGCGAGTCCGAGAACTTGAAGTTTGAGATTCTGCTTTCGTCGAGCCAAAAACGTGCGGGCGCGTATGGTGCCTGCCGGGAGGTGGTCACAGAGAGAGGAAACTATATAAGAACCATTTTGCGGGAGTGACGCAGATGAAGTGTGAGCGTATCTTCGCCACTGTTCTTCCACTTTCTCATATAAACTGTTGCTTTGAAAGTGAAAATGCCATGTCCAAGGGGGGCATCGAGGATCCTCCCAAGGTCCGAGAGGAGTTGTAAGTTTGAATTGATGGTTGTTGTGAAGAGTGGCAATTTCCTTGGTCCATGACGACCAGTCATCAGGGGAAGGTATTTCCTGTTGGGGCCATTTGAGCCAGTGTTGGGTGACATCGTGTGTATATCTCTGTTGGTAGACCCTTTCTTTCTCGGTGTGCCGTCCTTTCCTGGTGGTGCATTCCGGGCGGATATAGAGCCCGTCCATTGTAGAAATGTCGGCAGTGGTGAGGGCGTGAAGGTATAGCCGGCATCGGTTGACTCCTGGTAATTCGGTGTGGTCGATGCCGTTCTCGGCGAAGAGAGGCATGAGGAATTGGTCGTTGACTCTTCTTGTTGTTGCTGTCACACAATTACTAATTATTTTTATATTCTTGTTCCAGGCAAATCTCCAATTCTCCTTCATCCAGCAGTGAGTAGCGAGATGGCCGAAGGTTTCAAAGTTCCATTGGTGGAGTTCTCCTGGGAGACCGACCTCGAGGAGAAGTTGTTGGTAATTAGTACGGATTAGCTTCCCGGTGATCGATGCTTTGTGGCCGTGGTTGAGAAGATGGGTGATACGTCGGAGTCCCATAGTTGTGTATAGCGAAGGGAGGCCGATGCCTTGTATTGACTGAGGTCCGTATATGATGACCCGGTTGGTGGAGGAGGGGAGTTTCATTGCTTTAAGTCCCCATTTGAGAAGAGGGGCCATAATTCGTGTACACTGGGCTTCGGATAATGTGGTAGCTGCCACGGGCCATTCGATGGTCTTTAGGGCTCTGGTTGTGATGGCGATCCATGCGTGAGTTGGATTGATCAGTTCTTGTCTCATATTGCTAACAAATTTTATTATCTTATTTCTTAGGTCTTCCGTTTGAGCTTTACCGTCGTTGATGGGGCCTTGGTGGACTCCGAGGATGAGTTTCGTTTGTTTTGGTTCGAGGCGGTGAAGGGTGACCGGGGAGTTGGATGAATTTTGGATGGTGATGGCGGCGGGGGTTTGTGCAATTGATCGGAGTTTGTATATCCCTTGCTTCCATTTATAGTCGATCATCCACCAGAAGGATTTGGAGGGATTGATAGCACCGCCGGTTGCTTTGATGAGCCCTTCCAGGTTCGTTTGACTGGCTTGTGTTTGTTGGATGATGTCGGATGTGTTGTGCGTAGGGGACGTTTGAAAGTAGGTTGAGTCGTCGACGTAGATACACCCTAGATAATCTAGGGATTCATTAGTTAGTGCACATTTAAACGAAGCTCCATAGCCGCATTTTCGTAGTGCAGACATGACTGGGGCGCTAACGATAGCCCAAAGTCCAGGGCTGTCCGGAGCTCCCTGCAGTACTCCTTGAGGCGGTTGATTAGATGGAACTAGCCAAAGGTTGCTTTTATTCGTCATAGTCGAGTCGCCTAAGGCTGTTCTGACGTTCACCTCGAGATTCTGGACGGTGGAGAAGCGACATATGACCGCGTTTTTTTTGTGTCCTACCCTTCTCATGCATAACGACGCGACAGAGTGAAAGATCCGATCGTAACAACTTTCGAGATCGGCTCCCACGATTGACATCGGGGTGCGCTTTAGGAGTGCTGCGTCTATGGATAGACGCATGTTAATGGATTGTTGCACCGCATCTTTATTCTTCCTGCTCCCAAAGTTTTCTGGAGTTAACAAATTATGCTTATCGGCATTCAGGTATGTTCGACGAGCAAGGATCCTACAAGTGCCACTGAAGAGCGCATCGAGGAGCCAAATGGTGCGGAGTTTGTTAACACGCCTATTGTTAGGAGTTTTCTCGAGGAAGATGGCGGTCATTCGACAGTACTGGTGAGGGTTCATACCGGTCAACAGCGGAATACTCATTAACCAGGCGAAGGTTTGAGAGAGCCGGTTGTCCATTGCGATCGCCTTGAAGTGGCCGAAGCGGATGTTGTGTGGGCTGGACGTTGTTTTTTCCTTCGCTGCTCTCCAAACTTCCTGGAATTCTTTTCTTGTTATGGTCGAATTGAATTCCGAGCAGTTGGTTGGTTTTGCGAGTTCAGCCCACAGTTGTTGGTTGTATTGTCCGAGAGTCGGTGGTGCTGTGTATTCTCCTTGGAGAATTGCTTCTGCCTGTTCCGTATCGGCTAACAGTCCTAATTCTTCCATTGCTTCAGGTGAGGCCGCGGAGGAATTGTAGGTCTGGCGAAAATGTTGATTAAGGTTGGTGAGAAGGGCATCTTCGATGGCATGTTGAGAGGTGATGGTGGTGGTTGGTCCAGTGGGGTCGTCGGGATCAGTTGGGATGTCTATTTGGGTGATACCTGCCGATTTTTGTTGGAGGGGCAGGGCGGCTTTTAGGATCTTGTTGATCTTCTGTTGTTTTTCGTCGAATTTGCGTTTGATGGTTTGCGTGCTGACCGTGCTGTTCTCCTTTGCCGCATTCGCTAGATCTAGTTTATCCAGGTAATCTATGCGGTGTTGTTCGGCGTCCTGGATGGTACGTTTGCGAAACGCTTCGGCTTGGTGGAGCATTTTGGTGGCTCTTGGAGTTGATGTAACGGCGAGGTCGCGGAGGAGCTCGGAGGGGAGGAGCGTCTTTTTGGATGCAAGGGTGCGGTGATTGATACTTTTCCCTTGCGCCAGTCGGATGGCCATGTTCCAGTATGCGACTCCTGCAGCTGCTTGTTGGTAGAGAGGAGACCAGTCGATTTCTCCTTTGTGAAACTTCCTGCATTTTCGTTCGGCTTTTGTCATGGCGGTAACGATCTGTTGGAGGACTGCTTGGAAGACGTGGTCGTTGGAGTGATCGTTGGGGTGTTGTTGTGCTTCTTCGTGCAATCTTCTCACGGCATTATCCAGGTTGTTTTTCTTTATTTCCTTCTTCAGGAATGAGAGGTATCGTAGGATGACCCTGGAATCGGTCGAATTGAGGCGTCTGGCTGTCATTGCTGGTGTTGGAGGGGTTGCCCGTCCGTAGATGTCACATTCGCTGATGTCGGCCCAGATAACTCTGCGGTCTCCGGGAGAGTGTTGAAACGGGAGGTACCCGCATGCACGGACGTTCATTTGGATCGACACCAAGATGCAATCGATCTGTTTGCTGCCTGATATGTGGGTTGGAGGGCCGGCCAGACCGTGCTGTTCCAAGACTGCGTTTTTCAGTTCCAGATCCTCACAAAATTTGGTAAGAGTATTTGTTATATCCATATTAAAATCTCCGCCTATAATTATCTGATCCCCTTCCTCTTTAGATTGTTGCACATCGGCTTTTAGGTCTTCGAGGAATGCTTTCTGAGGGGGTCGGATGTCATTACGAGCTGCCATGGCCCGGACTTGTTGGGAGTGAGTACTGTTGATGCCCGTGCCTCTGCCTGGTCGGTAGACAGAATAGATTTTTGTTGTTTTGTTGTTGGTACCTCTCATTCTCACCCAAGACCATCTTCCCATTTCCGTAGGGTCGACGCCTTTTCCTGCTGCGTGGTGGTTGGTTTCATTGATGGTCCAGATGGACACTCCCCCGGTGAGACGAGTGCTGCGAGTGTCGGAATGTTTGTTGTGTGCGCTGTGGACATTAAGGGATTTGACCCAGTGTCTTGCGATTTCTTTTGGGTGTTGATGGAAGCTGACATGGCTCCAGTTTTTATTATCCTCTTGAGTCATGAGGATATTTGTGTCGGTTTGTTGGATGAGCTGTTTGAGTAACAGTTTTTTTATTTGGTCTGGTGGGTCGTTCGAGATGGGAAAAGAATTGATTTGTGCTATTGTTATTCTTACTGTTCCCTCCTCTTTCTGACGTAATTTTGCTCCATGATGCTCGGTTGGGTCCCAGGGACATGTATTGTTGTTTATTGATGTCACTCCTGTACCTTCTGTACGCCTCCTTTCCGTCGTTGGTTGATTTCCTTGGCGCCCTGGTGGAAATTCAACCTGTTGTGGCTGATTAGCCGCTGGCCACAGCTGCATCGGTGGGCATGCTGTGGCTGGCGGTATCGGTCTCGTCCAATGAGGCGTTCGAGTGAGTCCCGTCTCCCTGGCTACTGGAGGCGGACTCGAACACTATTTCGATTTCTTGGTTTGTGTTTCGCTCTTTTTCCTTGTCTTCGTCGTTCGCGGTGCTAGTTCCTTCTAGCTGGCGACGGAGAGCTTCCACAATTTTGTTGTGGGCATTCATTTGTTGTTGATGGAGTTTGGTTTGTTGGGCCAGGGTTTTCTCCGCTTTTTCCTTCTCACGCTGTGCCTCTTTTCTGGCGTCTTCAGTTCTTTTTAGTTCGGCGGCTTTTTCTTGGAGGGCTTCTTCAGTCTCGGCTTGGGAGTTTTCGGTGGCGACGAGTTTGTCCTTCGTCGATTGAGTGGTAACGACTGATTGGTCCCCCCATACAGAGGAGCGGGAAACCTCGTCAGTGTTGTTTGCCACGAATTCGAATGGCATGTCCAGGTCGTTATCGTCTTCGGAATCTTCGTCGTTATCGAAGGCTTCCATGCCGACCGTTTGAAGAAGGACCGGGGTTAGAACGATGCTTGCTTCTTCGTATCCGAGGAGTTCCCAAAGTTCTTGGGCGAGTTGAGTATGTACCTAGGTGTAGGCTTCTTCCACGATGAGTCTTGTTCTTTCTTGGTCACCGGATCGGCGGGAGATGAAGCCTGTCAGGACACTGTTGACGTTGCCTCTTGTGGGGATCGTTCCGACATAGGCAAACATTGGTTTATTGATATTCTTAGTAGTTATCTTTTTGTCCATTATGAATTCCCAAAGAGTGGTAGTACCCCCTGCTGTAGTCGTAAGGAGTCTAGATAAGCTGAGCGGATCGGCTGCAATCTTTTTCGTGATCCTTCCTCCGCCTTCGGAGGGTTTGCGTCGGGAGTGTTGGTAGTCTTGTTTGAGGACTTCCACGAGGTTTTTGTATTTTTCGATCTTGAAAATTTTGGGGTGGATTCCGTTCGAATTAAACGGGAATGCAGCGAACTTTGCCTTGTGAGGGTAGTCTGTAGTCTTGGATACAGACTTCACCGGATATTGTTTGTGGAGAATTTCCTTCGCGCGCAATCCCGAATCTTGGTGCGCAATAGCAATCATTCCTACGATGTCATTGTCACGGAAGTTGCGTTGTACCCATTGTCCGTTCTTGTTTTGCGCTGCAGGGACAAAGTTGATCTGTAGACCCAAGATATCGAGGAGGGCCATTGTTGTGAGGTCAGTTTCCATGATGCTTGTACTTGGGTGAAGAATGGCCACTGTGATGGCGTCGTTCCTCTCTTCATCTTCCGGTTTGAACTGGAATCGGCGTGGTTTGAGTTCGATGTTGTGGTTGTTTTTGAGGGGTAAGGCAACTTTACCGAACCATTCTACTGCTGTAGACTCAACTTCTGTATTGGCATAGAAGATAGAGAAGGAATAAGTGGATTCCTTCTTACTAACCCAGTCGTTAGAGTAAATACCTGAACTAGGGCGGGAGTCTTGGTTATCTTTGTTCTCGGTGAACAATGTTTTGATGGTGCTCACTTGAGCAACTCGAGGTCCATTTAGATCGAGGATAGGGGCCAGGAGAGCGGCGATGTTAAGCTTCTTTGAGCCGTTGATGATTTTGTCCAGGATGAGGCGGTGGTTGTCTTGCCTTTCGTTTTGGTTAAGGCCGGAGAGGATAGATTTCGCTTCAATTCGTATAAGAGTCTTTTTGATGGCAAGAGAGGATTTGGGAGCAGACTTCTTGGCGTTGGCGGCTGTGTTGGCTTTGAGGTTAAGGTACGGGTTGGTGGTAGTGGTGTTTGTGTTGTTGTTGTTGTGATTGTTATTGTTGTTCTTGTTCGTGTTGATGTTGTTGTTGTTGTTGTTATTATTGTTGGTGTTGTTGTTGTTATTATTGTTGGTGTTGTTATCTTCATTGTTGTTCTTGATCTTGTTGTTCTTGTTGTTGTTCTCGTTGTTGATTTTGTTGTTGTCTTCGTTTTCGTTCGTGATGTTGTTGGTATTGTTGTGGTTTTTGTTGGTAGTGATAATGGTTGGCTGTGCTTCGTCTATGGATACTTCGTGGTCGAGTGTGATGGTTGGAGGAGGGAGATCGGAAGGAGAGGATTCAAGGTTAATCGCTTCGTTGTTGGTGACTACTGCCGCTGGTTTTCTTTCGTCGTCCTTGATAGTGTCTATCATGGTGACTTCTTCATCGCTCAGAATGCTATCAGTGGTGGTTGAAGTTGCGGTCGGTATCACTGTAAAGGATTCCTTTTATGGGTCTTGGGTGTGAGTCTTGGGTTTCTTCTGGAGGAGTTTGTCGGATGGAGATGCTTTGGGGGAAGTTGTCGCTGGTCTTTTGTCGGAGGTAAGGTCCAGAGAGAGGTTGGTAGGGTCTAGATCGGTATCGATGGTGAGGAGAGAGGCCGTTGTTGTAACTTTGGGATCTTTCTTTTTGGATATGTTGAGTTTCCCTTGTTTGAGTTGTCTATTCCTAGAGTTGTTTGGAGAAGGGGAAGACTTGCTGTTTCCTCTGCCGCTGTTCTTGTTCTTGGGTCCTGGTGTTGGTTTTCTCATCGTGAAGTAATTTTTACGGTATCGTTACGTGAATTTCAGTATGGTTGGCTGGTAGAGCTTTAAGATTAATTTTACGACCTTATTAAATTTGAAAACCTAAAAAAGTAAAGTGGATAGATATAGTTACTCATTGATTATTTTATTAGTCTACAGCTGTAGCGCTATAACTAAATGTATTCGCTTGATGCGATTTAAATTCGCCTGGTTGGTTGTACCTACAGAATAGGTAGCTCATGCCGATGTCATGAGGTTAGGTCGAGGGAGTTTTTGTTCGGGTTAGGTCGAAGGAGGAGTCGTGTTAGATATTGTGGGAGTAGAGGGTTGAAGGAAAAAGCGTCTGAAGTTCCTACGCATAGTGTCCATGGTGGCGTTTTGGTTCTGACTCAAGATGGCAGCACGGATGTTCTTCGAGGTGTTGAGCCATTGGCGGCGGTCGTGTATTGACGTGAGGAGGATGGCCGGGAGACTCCGAATGAAGTAGTGGCGGAGATGGTTGGGGCAAGATTGAGGGACTCCGAGAGCGTGTTCCCGAAGAACGAGAAGATCGAGAGCTGCTGAGGTGTGTACTACCGAGGAGTCGGGTCGATTCAATTGTTTGCACCGGAATCGCCATTGTTGCCAGGGGATTTCCCAGATTTTGCGGATTAGAGTGCTGGCCCATAAGCTCGATGATTTTTGGCTGTTTATCCTGGAGTATTCCGTCTGTTGCACCTGCTGCCATTTCGTCGAAGTGAAGCCGAATAGGAAGTTTTTCCATCCGATCTGGTGTTGTTCGATGACGGTCGCGAGGAGGAGTGGGGAGAGAGTGCGCGGGGGAATAAGGTCAGACGGGGAGTGAAGTTGGAGGAGTTGGTAAATCAGTGTTTGTTTAAGAGGGAGGGAGGTGCCTTCCAGCGTGAGCCAGTCGTTGATTTTCCGAACTCCGTCGTTCCACTTCTTGGTTGCGAGGGGGTGAGGGCATGTCAGAACGTGGTCCACCGTTTCGATCGCGGCTCCGCAGAGGTGGCATTGTGCTGATTTGATGTATCCCCATCCGGCCATGGTTTTGTTGGTGGAGGTGTGGTCCGAATGAATTTTGGTCATAGTGGTCATGACGCGCGGAGGAGAGGAGTGAGCTGTGTGTTGTTGAGCTTTCCAGTTGATGAGGGAATGCGACTCGCTGTCGAGTTTGCCTTTTTCGTGCCATCGTGAGAGAAGCTGAGGGTGATGGATGTAGTTCCTGGCGTTGCGTTCAAGATTGTGGATTTGGCGGAAGCCGTTGAAATGAAGTTCCCACGCCGAGGAGTGTACTGAGAGAGGATGGGAAAGAGGGGGAAGCTGCAATCCGAATTCCTTAGCGCCGAGGTCACAACCGTATTGAGTTGTTGCCGTCGAGTCAATCGGTGATACGGAACGTTGTCGTTGACGTGGGCTTTGACCCAGCAGGGGGTTATTTTAATTTGCGGGGGGAGGGATTGGGCAGCTTCTCTATTTAATTGTACGAGGTCGTGGTGTTTATCAGACACTTTAGTTTCCCATTCCTTATTGCTCAGGCGGTTGAGAGCGCTCTGGCCATCACAAACCTGAATAACCGTGCCCGTTGTTATTTCGTGGTAGTTACATATTGCGCCGATTAGAATGGTTCCTGCTGCGATGCCGAAGGCTTCGGCTCGATAAGCGTCGTTGTGGTCGAGTGGTCCTGGTACGTGTTGAGTGGCAAGAATTAGATTGGTTTTTGCGTAAGTTTCGAGTCTTAGTTGGAACGAGGCAATTTGTGTTTCGAGATAGTAGGAGCCGTCACTAACGAGAATGGCAGAGCTAGTATTGATAGCGGTGGCAATGGCAGTGATGTGTTCGTCGTCATGTTGAAGGTGGGCAAGTAGGTGGAGTTGCGAGGTTGTGAGGGTCTTAGAGAGAAATTGTTGAAAACTTGTGAGTGGTGGTTCCGAGTTTGTGACTGCACACGCGATTCCGAGAAGTTGAAGTCTGGGGCCACGAGGTAAACGAGCTAGAAAAGTGTGTGCGCGGACCGTGCCTGCTGGGAGGTGGTCACTCGTTGAAGACACTTTGTAAAATCCTTCTGTTGGTTGTGATGCTTTTTTTGTATGGGTGTAACTTTTCCACTGATGTTCCACTTTCTCGAATAAACAGTTGCTGGCGGAATGAAAGTGCCATGTCCATTGAGGGCATTGGGGATCGTTCCACAAACCGAGAGGTGTGTTGAGTCGAGGTGGGAGGCCGGTGAAAAGGGTTGAGATTGCTGTCACCCATGAAGACCAGTCCGAGGTTGAGGGCATTTCTTGTTCTGGCCAGTCGAGCCAGTGTTGCGTGACATCCTGAGTGTGTTGCTGTTGGAATATTTTTTCCTTTTTTGCGTGAAGTCCTTTCCTGGAGATGCATTCGGGCCGTATGAAGAGCCCGTCCATGGTAGCAATGTCTGCGACGGTGAGGGCATGAAGGAATAAGCGGCACCGGTTTACTCCTGGTAATTCCTCTCGATCGATTCCGTTCTCCACAAAGTAGGGCATGAGGAATTGGTCGTTGGTCCGTCGTATTTTTGCGACCGAACTATTACTAATTATTGTTATCTTTTTGTTCCAGGCAAATCTCCAGCTTTCTTTCATCCAACAGTGAGTTGCAAAGTGGCCGAAGATGTCGAAATCCCATTGATGGAGTTCACCGGGGAGGCCGACCTCTAACAATATTTGTTGATAGTTGGTTCGGATGAGTTTTCCAGTGATGGATGGTCTGTCACCGTGGTTGAGGAGATGCATCATCCGACGGAGACCCATGCTGGTATATAACGAGGGAAGACCGATGCCGAGGGCCGTCAGCGGTCCGTATACTAGGTTGCGATTGATGGATCGAGGGAGTTTCATTGCTTTAAGTCCCCATCGGAGGAGAGGTGCCATAATTCGGGTGCATTGGGCTTCTGTAAGGGTAGTGGCCGCGACGGGCCATTCGATGGTTTTTAGTGCTCGTGTGGTGATAGCAAGCCATGCGTGTGTTGGATTTGTCAATACTTGTCGCATTTTACTCACAAACTCGATCATTTTAATCCTCAGGGCATCGGTTTGAGCTTTGCCATCGTTGAAGGGGGCTTGGTGGACTCCGAGGATGAGTTTGGTTTGGTTGGGTTCCAGGCGTTCGAGGGTGACTGATTCGTTTGAGGAATTTTTTGTTTTGATCTCCGCCGGTGATTGGAAGATGGTTTTCAGTTTGTGCCTGCCATTCCTCCAACGGTAGTCGATCATCCACCAGAACGATTTGATCGGGTTGATTGCTCCTCCGGTGGCCTTGATGAGTCCTTCGAGATTGGTGTGGCTGGCCTGTGTTGTCGTGATGATATCATGGACGTGGTTTTGTGGGGAGGTTTGAAAGTAGGTACTGTCATCAACGTAGATACAACCAAGGTAATCTAGAGACTCTTTTGTTAATGCGCATTTGAAAGCTGCTCCATAGCCGCATTTTCGTAAGGCCGACATAACCGGAGCACTAACGATCGCCCAAAGCCCGGGACTGTCGGGAGCTCCTTGTAGTACGCCCTGAGGAGGTTGGTTAGAAGGAACGAGCCACAAATTGGATTTATTCGTGATCGTTGAGTCACCCAGAGCCGTTCTGACGTTAACCTCGAGGTGCTGTACAGTAGAGAAGCGACATATAACGGCGTTTTTTTTGTGACCTACCCTTCGCATGCATAGTGATGCGACAGAGTGAAAGATCCGATCGTAACAGCTTTCCAGATCGGCACCCACAATTGACATAGGGATACGCTTTAGGAG
>JAUBNZ010001399.1:0-11650 GCA_032355485.1 Bonnemaisonia californica | reverse complement strand
TCTCTTTTCATCCCCAGTGAATAGATTGCAGTAAGTGACCACATTGAAATTAACAATTAAAATTTACTACCATTGCTTCTGTATCAATAAATCCATCGTATGTGACACACAACCGAAACAATCATATTCGAAGTATGACATGGTGTGCAGTAGGTGATGTTTGCCCTTATTATCAGTTGTCTCTAACAATTCGAAGCCAATTGAAGACAACATTACAACATTACTTATCTACATATTTGGGCTAAGTCAATGCTATTGACAACATAATTTAAAGGTATGTTATATGCTCATATCATCAAAACGACGTCAATATGATATACGAAACGGACATTTTGTCACCGAAACCATATCATACTTGAAAGGACAACCAGGGGTACTATAGTAGCCTCACCATTCGATTTCCGTTTTAAGCCACATTGCACTATATCATCCATCTGATTTACTGTTGTTTTTAAACATACTGCACACATTTTCAAAAATTAACCAGAGTGAATATGAAATTTCGATTAATACCAGATTTAAATTTTCAAACCATTCATCGGCCTTAAACGCCGTTCATATTTTATTTTTCAGATATTTTGTAGACGTATAAACACGGTTGTATCAGCTATAGTATCCCAAGAGATTCATATGTAAAGGGAGCTACCAATTTTCCCTAGCAATACTTTTCCGTCTCCAGGTCTTTTGTTTCCCATTCCAACCATTTACCACAATGCCCCGCCAAGCGCTCCCTAAGCTCTCCCAGAACTCCCCAGCGCGTCAGATTCTGGAGGCTAAGTTGGCCTCCCGAGAGCTTACAGGAAATGAGGAGCCCGCGGATGTTTGGAGTAGCGAGGAAAGTTTCAAGCAATACCCGCTTACAAGGTTCAGGACCAGCTATCGAAACGTGCGGCGAAGGCTTAACCTTGGTATGTAACAGTCTTCATCATATTTGTTTTTATTTAAATGTCTATCATATCTAACCAATTTTTCAATACAGGTCCCTCAACTACTACTTTAAATCGTCGCATTTCGGGAGACAACGATGCAGGTTCAAGCGACCTTCGCTCTCCTGTCAGTTCTGCCTCACGAGTTCCCCTTCCTCATACGCCGGGGGCGTCTGTTCAGCAACCAAGCGATGACCGGGCTGGGATGGACCCTATTCCCATTGATTCCGACAGTGATGGCGAATATACGGCTTCCTCAGCCCCGCAGCGCTTCGATCCGCTCCACCTATCGTACACTTGGACGGATCCGACAACTATACATGAAATATTTACAGTGGCTATTGACATGCCTGAGGGAATAGAAAAGGGTAGAACTAAGGTAGTTGTAGCGGAGTATGGTTCTTACGTTGATTTTATAGTCACGTGACCACCGGTGCTAAGCAACTCTATGTTGGCACACACTAAGTGGCTCCACCTTGAGTCCGAGTGCCATATGTCGTCAGACCACCCCAGACGCATCGGGTATGAGAGAGCACTTAAGGAGAGAAGGTCCTCCATGAGCCATAAGATCAAATCTTATGCCCGTTTCCCCTCTCCATTCCCTGTACAGAAAAAGCCTTCTGGATTACACAGGACGCGAATTACGTGTCTTAATAGCAATGTACGTATGTTCTTTATTGATCTTGAAGTGAAAGATAAGGAGAATTGCCACGAGGTTGAGGGTGATTTCGAGGAAGCCTAGTTATCCCTAGTACCATTATTCTAGTGTTGTGGTGTTCAATAAAATCATTTCTTTAACATAAATCACCCAATCATTTTGCACGTGCACACCCAGCGCACCTCCGCCGCCCATCATCTCCTTCGACACACCCTTTCCACACAATCGCACGCTCCAATTCCCTAGCAACCCTCGTTAGAATCTTCAACCACCGCCCCGAAACGCCCTTAGCCACGCCCGACCCGCAATCCAACCCCGTCTGCCTACGATATGTGACCATCTATACACGCCCACCCAATCTTGTAATGCATTCCCAACCCGACACATCCATCCAGTTATCGATACTTTCACCGCCTTCCATCCTTGCATCCCTTCCAACTGCCGGCCGCTCACCCAAAGTTCTCCTCCCTCAACACAAACCGAATGTAACTACCCCGGAAACGCCAGTTCTTCGGCGTTCGCTCGACAATCGTTGTGAACAGCTCGTCCCAGTTCGGTCGCCTGTTTAAAAAAATCACAACACCGTACCGCACAAATGAACACACACACATAATGTCAGCGCCTGGAGCCATAATTACCGAGTCATTCTTCTCCACCAACTCTTCATCCACCTCGTTTCCATCTCTCACAATAATCTTACTCGCGGCCGCAGCCTCCAGCAATACATAATATTCCTCGAGAGCAGCTCACAAAAATTTCATCTGTCAAGCACCGACCCTTGCAAAGTCAAATAACAGCGCTCCTCAAACCCACCTAGTCAACTGGCCATTTTTGTTGGTATCGAATCGCTCTGGCTGTTGACCCTATTGCATGCTTTGCCAACATTCCTGTGCCCAATCTGTGCCAGGAATATTTTGCACCATCACCTCAATCGGTTTTCTGGCTTCTGGTACAACATAAGCGTATGCCCGTTTCTCACTCCTCACAATGTATGCCGTCCGATCCATGCTCACGAAGCGTCTGGCATTGCAGACACTGAAGCCTTTCTCCCGGCCCAGTTTGTTGACACAGCGCGAAACACAGCCTCTTCGAACCACAACCGTCCTGGCGGTGAGAAAAAACGATTCCGTGACCGTTATCGGAGATGGTTAGGTTACCCTCGGAACCACGGTAGTAAAAGCAATCGCACGAAAAGTTCGCCGGCTGGGCCCCGACAAAAAGGTCATCGCAGGCTTTGCGGGAGAACCTGCAGATGCATTGAAACTCATCGATCGCCTGGAGTCCAAGATAGAAGAGCATCCGGACCAGCTATTGCGCGCATGCGTCAACCTTGCTAAGGATTGGCGAATGGACAAAATATCTGCGACGTCTCGATACTACTCTGTTGGTATGCGACAAATCGATATCGCTTTACGTCAAGGGAAATGGCGATTTGCTTCAGAGCCCGGATGGAATTATCTGTATTGGATCCGGATCCGCTTATGCCATTGAGGCTGCCAGGGCTCTATTACCTATTGAAACATTCCCTGCCGCGGAAATTGCCGAAAATGCCCTTTCTATAGCTGCAGACCTCGATATCTATACCAATCATGGTTTCATTATTGCAACTATCTCGAACGCGTCTAAATCAGATAACAAAACCAAGATAACATGACCGCAGCCTCCTGTGTACTGTTAAGTGTAAACTAGTAAGGCACGGAGGTTGCTGGGCACATGGAAAGATGCAACAGCAGACCAGGTGGCGGGGGGCTAAGCCCGCGCTCCCTTTTCTGCTACACATAAAGTACCAAGGGGTGAAGGTTTACTTCAGAGGTTCGAAATAATATTTTTCTGGGCTGTCACTTTTTTAATTAAAACATCAATCAGTGAATTATAATGTATTTAATAGCTGTAATGCATTTCACTATCACAGGTTCTCCTGTCCTCCCTCGGCAGTCTTCCAATTCAGTAAATATTACTTATTGTTCATACTAAATACTAGAGTGGCTCCGTTGCTGGCTCTGCCCACAGCGTCTTCGTATTCGTTTTGCATATTTAATTCCTCTTAATCTGTACTCTGCTTGCCCGTGCCCCTGCGTGCCCACACGTTTGCCGGCAATCACCAGTTCCTCAACCTGCTCACTCGTAGTCGCCTGCCCACTAGTTTTCCCGTAGCCACCCGTGCCCGGGCGTGCGTACATGTGGCCCCGTAGCTACCTGTGCCCGCATGCCCAACTGTGCACCACTTAGATGTTCCCTTAGCCATCCATACCCGCCTGCCACAATCCCCTATACCCACCTGCCGACCCCGGCCCGCCTGCCCCCGTGCTCCCGTACCTACTTGCATCTATGCGTAGCGACCCGTCATAGCGTACCCACGTGTGTCCCCGCAACTACCCGTACTGTGATAAAATCCCGTGCGTCATTCCCGTTACCCGGTCGGCTAAGGAAGGCAGCCAGGCAACCTGTACACGGGGCACCCTAGCGTACTGGGCGGCCCCCACGTGTGAATCCTGTCCAGCTAGGCAAACCGCGAGTCCTCCATTGCGTACCGTACAGTCACCTCGGACACCCTGTCCTGGAGTGATTCGTGTGGGTATTCCGGAATACGGTAGCACGATTTAGCAAATAAGTAGAATAGTGGGTTTACGCAAGAAGAATTCTGCAACTATTTTTTCGAAATTCTGCAGTACCTATTACAATGTACATAATAGCAGAATTCTGCAATCGATTTATTCGTTACATTGCAGAAAAGTGGAAAGTTAGTGAAAACCCGTGCGCAATAGATTTGAGGAATGAAAACGACGGCTGTCTTAAATTTTGCGCCGAAGTGATACAAGTCAAAGACTTTATGACTTGTGTTTTTGACTTTCGCTAACTCTTTATCCTAACACCAACCTCTACAAAACCCCTATCTCCAACTGCATCGCCAACCCCCTCGCAATCCTTTACTCAACCTTCAATCATCATCACCAACCCCTCAAATGGCCGAGGTGATCGAAGTTCCTTCCCCATCCGATACTGTCACAACGAAGGACGGCCGCCATTCGCGCTTTACAGCGAAAGAGGACCTTGTAATCCTCCGCGAAGTAGCAGCTAGAAATCCGCACGTTTCCGCATTCGGTGAGTCGCGTAAGAGGTACGAAACGGCGGTTAACAACATGAATGAGAACCCTTCTGTTGCACAGAAGGTGACTTGGAATACAGTTCGTGATGGGTACAAGCGTTTGCAGGAGACGTTTAATAAGAAGGACAACGCAAATCAGACCATGTCTGGGGTAGGCGGGGAAATTGGCGAGATGGAGAAGTTGTTGATGTCGTTGAAGGAGACTCAAGATGACTTGTCGACGCAGAAGACCGCGAAAAAGACTGTACACCGAAATTTGGATCTCAAGAAAGAAGAGATCGGGGCATCGTTGGTAGAGAGATCGCTAAAAAGTGCGAAACCCGCTGATGAAAGCGATGATTCCGTACGGGAGGTTGTTGGGAGTGCAAAGAAGAAGCTTCGTGCTAAGAAAACAAGTGACGATGCAAGCGAAATGGAGACGTTTGGGGCGCAACTACGAGATGCGGACATGGCTCGCTTGACTGTGGACCATGATCGCCTTATGTTGGAGCGCGAAAGTTGGGAAGCAAACCGCGCGGAGTGCGCGAGCGAGCGCGATAAACGTCTTGAGGAGCGTGAAAAGACATAAGCACTGGAGCTACATAAATACAAGCTCCTCATAGCTACTTTAGAGAAGAAGTAAATTGACCCTGTTTTTCCTGTGTCGGTGTTCTGCTACTCAACGAAATTTGCAGTATGACCCTGAAAGTTGCCCACGGTCCGCTCGCGCGGACTCCCTGCGGGGCTCCGGAAGAGGGCGCGAAGCGCCGCCGGAAGTCCAGCGGCGCTTCGTATACTCGCTTTCGCTCGGGTAACCGCCTGGACTTTGTCCTCGCTCCTCGGCCGATCGCGCAGAGCGCGAGCGACCAAGGAGCGAGTGAGGGACGTATTTTGAAACTATTCATTCAAATTTATTAATCATCTTTGTGTACTAGATACTCTTCTAACCTCGGAGGTACACATCCAAAGTACTTTGATACCTGGTTACGGTATACAAAGTTGCTCATAGTACTAAGTATCATTGTAGTTAAGTAGAGGGAACCTACTGGAGACTCGAGGACTTAGGTTTCCTCCCTGGTGTGGTATCTCCATAAACCACCGACGGCTGTAACCAGAATCCCAGAATAGATACTACTGTATACCATTTTTTCAAGGATGGTAGGTAAATGTTCATCCAATCCACTTCTTGTGTACATAGTCCAATCGTGACGACGGCCTTCTATAGGCCCATACACATGCCTAATCAGCCCATCAGGAACACTAAAAGCCTGGAAATTGAGAGCGTGCTTTCGTTTGTAGCCGTTATAAGCAACACGTTGCACATCATATCCCTTCGGCCTTGCAATTCCAATAACAGTACCATCTATGACATCCACGCAGTTCGAGAGAGTTTGAAACTTCTCATGTATCACCTTAGCATATTCATTAGCCTTTTCTATCATGAACCCTTGGTGAATGGGCCCCTTTATCAAATTCAATCGGGCTTCTAACATGTGTTCAAGGCCTTTTTTCCGACATCTGAGACGCATGCTTCCCAAATATAACCTCCAAGTCCTTCCATCTCGCAGGAGACGCCAAGCGACGCAGTATAATGCACGTGGCTAGTAACAGTGTAACGGCGAACCTGTTTCTCTTAGTCATGGTCTTGTTTTGTGGCCACGAAATGGCCTTTATCATCCTTTTCACATCTTTTTCTTGAATCGTAAATGCAAAAGTGAATCACTCTCAGTTAGCCCGTTGAAGTTAAAGGTAAACTGCGACCGGCTGATGCGATTTCTTCTAGCTAGATGCAACCGCTTTTAGCCTTCTTCCCGAAGCACACGTTTTGCAATTGGCGATAGTGCCGCTGTCGATGTCACGGCGGATTGGAAACCTTGTATGCGACGGCGAAATGCGTACATAACAACACATCTCCATTGCCCGGAACGCCTTTAAGTTGACACTACCGTCTGGTCACGGCCGCTGGTCATCGCCGGTCATCGCTTGGAGATGTATGAAGTTACAGCTTCCGAACGGTAGCGACTACTACTCAGAAGGGTATGGATATTTAATCAATTTTATTCCTCGCAACCTCCGGCGTAAAGTCATTTTCAAAATGCAGCAATAACAATTCTGCAATAACAATTCTGCATTACTGTATTTCTATTTCTCACATTTAATTGCAGAAATTCGTTAAGCGTAATCCCACAAATAGAATGGAATTAGAGTAATTAGTTTGTAGTTATGAGATGCAAAAGCCGCGAGAATACTTAACTAAGTTGCTCGCGGTTGATCAAAAAGAAAAGAGTGCAGCACTTTTCGGCCCTAAACTAGTCTACAAGCTACAGGCTCCCACTAGGAAATTCCATCACCGTCCGGCCTAGCTCGCGCGCCCATTGCACTAGCCTCATCCCCGTGCTACCCCCTTTCACTTTGAACGCCCCTCCCCTCTTGCGGTTACTAACTTTCTACATTCCGAACGGACGTTTTTTACGACAATTGGTCTCCCGACCTAGAAACGCTGTCTAAAAAGTACCCTTTCGGAATTCAAGAATCCGAACCTCTAGTCCGTGGGCGACGCAGAAAATTGCCGCTCAAAGAAGAACCGTTTTCGGAGTTATTACCGTTAACGGAGGAGGCGTAGACGCTGATCGAATCGGGTGGGAGAGAGTTAAAAATCAAAAAAACGTCCCCTTACACCCAGAAGAATATGAAAGACCGTAAACCGGATGTTACTCCCAAAGCGGATCGCCCAGCGACGCGAAGAGAGCAATCCGACTTACGGAATCCAGTCGGAAATCCGGAGCGGATTCTGCGAGAAACCCTGGCGGGTACTTCGCTGCAACACGCCGCGACCGTTCCAGAGTTGCAAGATCAACCCCACCAAGAACCTCCAACGACCATCGAACGGACCCGCCTATGGGTAGAACAGTGAGTCGACCGCAGAGTCCCCACCGCAGTGGAATGGTCACTCGCGAAGGACTCCGGCCAAGTTTCGGCCTTATGACGCGGAGAAATCCGCGTTGTCATAGAGGATGCTGAGTTGGATGACCGTTCGGATAATCCGCTAAGGGTGTTGATTGGTCAGGAGCTGATGAAGATGAGAGTACAAGACCTGTTCGAAAACCTACCGGAGTTCCATAAGGAGCTCCAGATACCAAAAGTGGACAAAGTTGTTTTACCGTCCAGGGATATATCCGCACCAACCGGGGACCGTTACGGTTATTTCTCTATACTACCTGCTGGAAATCGATCCCAGTGCTGCGACGAAGACGCCGTATCCAGCCCCCGACAACGGAAGATGAGGCAGACGTGGCCCATCTCCGTACGAAGTCCTTGCCCGGCCGCAAAGACAAACAGAAGAAATCCTAATAGGGTCGTCGCTCGAAGCGACGTTACGATACCCAAACGGATATGGGCGTCGATTCCAACTCCGCCCCTTTCCATATGGACAGTACGTCGTCGTAACCAAACCGGTGGAGCCCTCGCCGAAGATCAACACGGACCGGCGACAAATCAAGGATTAGGCCGTTGACTCCGTTGAACGACCTTTTTCTAAAGGCCGTTCATTATAAGTCCTACCGTCTGGCTCTTCGATCGGCTAGTTACGACGAAAAGGTGGCCAACCGCTTTCCGAAATATCGGAAGAGGTTGGACGTCCAAATGAAGGGGCACTCCTATGACGGGCGCGATCCGATATGGGTTATTTCCTTTCCGAGCCGCTTCAAAAAAGCGTGCCCAGAACCGTATCCCGGAAGGCGCCGCGGTATGGTTTTTTTTCCAATTCATCCTCTCTGGACCCTCCTATGCCCTTCTCGAATCTAGGCTAACAAGAAATACAATGGTGATGGATGTCCACAAATCGGAGATTTTGCAAACTTATTCGGAATTGGTGAACTATTTGATCAAATCCTACACCACCGATGAGGTAATCTCCGAAGCATATGAAGATATCACGCGTTTCCTGTAACCGAACGCGATGTTCGAGATGGAGTAATCGCACCAATTATGGGAAAGGCTCTACGCTGCGGTAGGGTACTTTCCGACCTTTGATTAAAGTCCCTCTTCGCAGACGGGTTGCTGCCAACCACCCGCTCGATTATAAGCAACTACCTGGCGGCCCATCCGTTGATGAATTAAAAATCCGTGGCAAGACATGCGAAGACTCTTGGGGAAAGCTTCCGCGCATCGAAAAATACACCGGGGTTACTTCAACCTAAGACCGCAGGAGGGGGAAATTCAACCTTTCGGGGCAGTCGTCACGTTCTTCATCCGTCTTGGTAACGGAGGACCTCGATACGGACGACCTTGTAGGAACAGAAGACGTGGAAGACCGTGACGGATTGTTCGCCATTGCGCAAGGAACCCCGTCATTGGTACCGCCTACCACCAGTACGAAATCGTCGTTCCACACAGCACAGGTTAGCTCACCGCGCCCCGCACAAGATCAGTCGGGGGTATTGGGTACCAAGCAGGGGGGGTCAACGCCACGCGAGACAGTTGCCTAATTTCCCCCCCAATCCCATACCCATTTCCGTCACGGTATCCGCCCTCCAAGTTACGGTACGCCCCGATGCCGGTGGGACCCAGCTCCCCGAGGTAGTCAACCGTACGGACAATCCACTACTGTTGCTTGTACCTATCCCGTGAGCACAATGCCGACAACTCCCCGCAAATCCCTCCGGAACAGCGAGCGAGTATACTCTCCGTACGGGAAATTAATTTCCAACAGAAGCGAAACTTTGGAACCAATCCGAATTCGGTGAACCTCATAGGTATAGGTGAAGGAGAGATCCTCGCCCTAGAGGAAAATGCTCACCCCACGGCGGAGGATCCGGAAAGGGACAGGAGGAGCTGTAGAGGCGACGGTCTCCTCCAACCCCAGTTGCAGAATGCCCTGAACAGGAAAGTAAGAAAAAGCCAAGTGGACCTCCTGAGCTTCGAAGAAGCTTCAACCGAACCGGTATGTTTTATGCGGTATCAGAACTACAAGGTTTCCGCATCGGTCGGCGTCTCGAGAACCCTAATGATACCGCTGGTGGCTGTTACCGATACGGGTGCCGGGCCAAATCTGGTTCATGTGATGATTCTCCCGGACGCCTGGCGGCGACAAATCCAAAAGCGGACCGAATCGGTTCTCGTTGACGCGCAGCGAAGACCACTAAAGACGGCAGTTGTTCTTTCCCTCTCGGTGCAAATTGACCAAATATGGTTTAAATTACAGTTCATAGTAGTAACCAGCATGGCGGTAGATTGCATCCTCGGCAATTCGTTTATTGACAGATACGTTGAATCGATCGTGCCCCGCGAAAGGAGGATCTTCTTCAAAAACGCCCCATCGGTACCGCTAATCGGATTACGAAACCCACAATGAAAAACGCGCACCAAGGCAACGCAACCAACCCTCTCCCTTTTCCTTCCACCACGGTGTCTACCAAAGTCCGCACGACGGAATTGACCGTCAGTCCCCCTATGACGCTAGCCACCGTTCCGGTTCAGTCTTACCAAGCGGGACTCTGCTTCCTCCAAGGACACCTGGGTGTTGCGCAGAAACACCTGGCCCTTGCCTCCAACGGTGCCATGAACATCTTCCCGAAACGGCCTTTCATGATGCTGGTCGCCAACCTGGGCTCGAATCCCATCCAGATTCCCAAGAATATGGTGGTGGCAATAGCCCTACCTGAACCTGCCGGTATCTTCATCGTCGACGATGATTCCCTCGCAGAAACCCGTTCGGAGGATCCACACGCTAAGGAGGGGGGAGTCTATCGCGAAGAACAAGGAACAACCGTACCGGAAAGCAAGTGGAAAGAAGAATTCCAGATTGGAGTGAAAGAAGAAGTCCGGAAACGGGAAGTAATGGAATTACTGGAGGAGTTTCAAGGGATTTGGTCTGGCCGGTTAGGTAAAATCGAGGCCCTGAAGCATCGTATTGAGCTCACGCCTGACACCAAACCGGTGCACCAATCTCCGTATCGGTCTGGCCCGCGAGCACGAAAGGTAGAAGAGACCGAGATCGAGCGAAAGTCCCAAGCGGGTGTTATCGAACCGTCGGCCTCCGAATGGTCCAGCCCGGTATTCTTAATCCCGAAGAAGGAAGGTTCAATTCGTTTTTGCGTAGACCAGCGACGGCTCGACGCGCTAACCAAACGGGATTCGTATCCGCTGCCGAGAATGGATGAATGAATCGACTCCCTCGGGGATGCGTCGATATTCTCCACCGTGGGTTGCAACAGCGGAAACTGGCAAGTCCAAATAGACGAGGCTGACAAGGATAAAACCACGTTTACCAGCCACAGCGGTTTATACCGTTTCAACCGAATGCCGTTCGGTTTGCGAAATGCCCCCGCCACCTTTCAGCGGGCGGTGGATATTATCCTTTCAAAGGTGAAATGGAAGTTCGCGTTCGTCTATCTGGACGACTTAATTATCTACTCTAAATCCGTGGCGGATCACTTTCGACATGTCCGTGAGGTATTGTCGCTCCTGTAGAAGGCGGGGTCTCGCTGAAGTTGAGCAAATGCGCCTTCTTCGCCGATCAGGTCGACTACCTAGGCCATGTCATCCGCGCTGGGAAGTTAGAAGTCGCCCCACGAAATACGGACGTCATCCATCAGGCTACACACCCCCAGAACCAGACGTAATTACGGTCCCTTTTAGGTCTATGAAACGTTTACCAGCGCTTCGTTGCGGGGTTCGCGCGAATCGGAGCCCCTCTTAAGAAGAAGTTGGGCAAAGGAGAACCCGTGCGGTTTGCGTCCCTTGACGAAACGGAAGCGGTACACTTTGAGGAGCTCAAGAGCCGACTGTTCAAGACTCCGATACTGGCCCTTTCCCGACACGGGAAACATTACACCCTGGATATGGACTCCTGCGACCATCAGGTCGGGTGTACCTTTTTACAGGAACGACCGGACGGAAAAAGGAAACCGGTTGGATACTGGAGCCGGGCGCTGACCAAGGCGGAACGTAACTATAGTACTACCGAGAAGGAATGTTTGG
>JAUBNZ010001398.1:0-11652 GCA_032355485.1 Bonnemaisonia californica | reverse complement strand
CCGTTGCCGCAGCGCCCGCGCGACCTCCCCCCTGCGGGAAGCGGCCCGCGTGTTGTGGCCGGCGGGGGTTGTGGACGCCGGCGACTTGGGCGACGGGCCGGTGCTTCTGCCGAGAGGATCGGCACAGGGGTGAGGGATGGGGCGGGGGTCGAGGCGAAGGTCGGGACTGGGGCCACTTGGGCGGAGATGAGGGTCAGGAGGGTCAGGAGAATGATGAGTTGGAGATGCATGTTGGGATGTTGTGGTGGAGCCGATGGTGGCTGGTGTGGGATAGGAAGGTGAATATATAGTATACAGATCGTTGATGTGTGGATGGGTTGGAATTGTAAATATGGCTTGGGCAACCGGTCGAGATGCTCAAGGGATTATTTGACTGAAGGGGCCAGTTGAGGTATTTGAAGATACAGCCATGCGGGTGAATTTCTACGTTAACCATGGATTGTTCGCGAAGAAAGGGCCGATGTGTCGCATGATGGCCAAAATTATATCAGAATCACATTGATTTTGTCTCGCTTCTCTCCATCTCGTTGTCGATGCTGGATCACTCATTCATAAGCAGTGATTAACGGTGGATAGAGTAGAAGAGCGGGAAACAGGGGTTAGCAACGTCCGGGGGCTGGAAAAGAGCAGAACGTAGGTGTGGAGACGCATGACACGCTTTCATTACACCCAAATAGAACAGTGCATACCTAGGGCGCCTGAACGGGCCTTATTACTGATTATAAAACTGTGTGCAGTCCTGCGATACGGATCAATTCAAGTGCACCGCTCGCTGCTGGTGATATTTTTATCTCCCTCCAAGACATTAAAATTCCATCAATGCATTGAGAAAAACCACCTGTACCCCTCGCGATACCAAGGGCACCAGGGGTACCAGGGGTACAAGGGGTACAAGGGGTACAAGGGTACCCTGTACCCTTCGAAGGGTAACACTACTAGCGCGTACAGCTACCTACACAAACGAGTGCATCTCGCCTACAGCCCAAAAAATACCACGATTGTGCACGTGTATTTGCACACGTGTCACAATGTGAAGTGATTGGCCCTTATTGGCAGCAATGCGCTGGCGGTCCGTCAGGAGCGGCCACGTCGCACGACCAACCGTTTGCAGGCAACCTAAAACGTTTAGCCAAAAAAGTACTTTACACTGCTTTCGCAACGCCCAAAGAGTGTTCCTGAAAACATGTGCGGTAAATGCGAGCGTTCTGACCTCGTCGTAATAGCATGATTCCATCCGCATGACTGTATACTCCTGGAAGCCCGAGGGGGGCGCAGTGCACATCGGTCATGACGGAGCAAATCTTCCGCATAGAGCCTCTTCAAATTCACCCCGCTGTCCCAGCGACGCATACCATTCTCGATGACTGTGATTTTCGATCCGTATGTGGCGAAAACGCCGTATGTGGTATTGGCTGGCTTTCCCCTAGAATGGTCAGTATATGGGTGAAAGCGGCATTCAGTGCGTTAAGTTGACGGTGTTGCGTTACATACAGGAATCTCTTCTCCATGTTCATGTGTGGATGCTCTTTAAATTTTAGTTCTAGTCTAAAACTACCAAGTTCGGAAGCATTCGCTCCATAATAATGTCGTTGTATGCCGTGCTAAGAAGACAGTGCATGCTGAGGTCTGGGTTATTCCTTATGGCTTGTTGTTTTGTCGGCGATTAAAAACGTGCATTAAAGCGAAGAAATGTTTTGCTTCTTGGCGGTACCCAAGATTATAAGCACAAGTTCTCGTATACATTTTCTGTATAGAGAAAATACCAGTTCAACCTCACCAATACAGCCATTGTAACCTACAAGGATATTCATGCATCATCATCCCACAAAAGAACCTTCCCCACGTGGAACGGCAACGTACTTTACTTCAAATCTTACCATAACAAGGGCAAGCTCACCGACAGTAATGGAGGGAATACTTGCAATAATGCAGTACAGTACGCATATATCCGTATACACACATCTACATTCATTTTTAACGGACATCGAGCTTTCTCAATCACCCCAAGGCGCCCGCATGTGAATTACATACTGAATACACCCACTACAAAAAGAAGTTTCTTCATCTGATGGGTTTTAGCTGTTATTACCCCTGGGACAGCAAGTGCGGCTGACTGCATGGAGAAAATTACATCTGCTCCCCCAGTCTAGTGGGGAGCGACTGGCGAGCAAACAAATTACGGTATCAATCCACATAATATTTGCATCAGATCAAGTTCCCCACGACACGGTCCAGACAGGTGTCCCTTGCTCCCAACTTTTCAGAAGTCTTCATAAAAACATAGATATTCTAATAGTAACATAGATATTGTGGGGTGTACACTTTTTTATACCAGAGCTCAGCTTCTTTTTGATAGGGGTTATGATAAGGTCAATAGGGGATAATCGGGGATTGATAGGGTTATTAGAGTATTGGGAGGGGATTGGGGATTAGGATCAGAAGTTGAGCTGTGGTAAAGTTTATAATCAGTGCGCATAATGTGGGGGAGCCTCATGGAAGACCACCTTACTGGAATTTGACAAGATCTTTGATGAAAGCTCCAGAACATAACTTTAAACATGAAACGTGCAGTACTGTATCGCAAACTGTAATATGCTACAAATAGTGTTCCTTATAACGAGCGTGTACTCTGAGAGCACACGTTCGTTATAAGATGCGACACGTTTCAAGGGGAAAGTGACTTTATTTTTCGGAATTTAGGTGGTGGGGCTTAAAGCGCCCCTGATTTGTTCTGAAATGATGAGAGTACCGAGGGGTACCCCTCAGTACTACTCAGAGTAGTACTCTCATCACTTCAGAGCAAGTCAGGGGCGCATTAAGACCCGCCCTAAATTCAGAAAAATAAAGTCACTTTCCCCTTAGGGGGACAATTTTAATTGTTCTTAAAGGGAAAGTGACTTTATTAATATTTTACGAACTGTTTTTACTGCTCAGCATATACTGTATATAATCGGCCGGACAGATGACCACTGGTCATAACGGTGTTCCCTGGGGTCCACCATCCCACTGCACTTGTCGATGGAGAAGGTGACCATATCCATCGTGACCGAAAGGTGACTATGTTAATTACACCAGTGCAGGTGAGTACCATTACAGTACGGATGTTCTATTTTAGGACAACCTACAGTCGGTTACTAATCGATCTACTGTACCCACGAGCTATAAGAGACAGACCAAGCCATTCGGCGTGGTCAACTCGATAGCGATATTCCGTTGCAGGAAAGTAGCTGGTGCCTCAGCGAGGCGAAGTAGCAACTAGGTAGGTATATCTATAGCTTAGAACTAACTAGAGGCAGCTGAAGAAGAAGTCAGAGGAATATACAGGGATTTACTATCACTAAAGACGATCAGGCTTACGAGCTTCTCGCAAAACACCAGACGTGAAGCTCCGGGGAGCTAAGTCTTGAGTTATGCAAACTGCCTGTGCAGTTTGTGGTGATTTAATTCTTAAAAAGTTCTATTACGTTATACTATTTGACCGACAGCACTGAACTGTCAAGTTATTGCAAAAATATTATTCCCATGAAAGATTAATCTTTGGGGCCCAAAGGCGATTAATTGGGAACCGTCGGTGTGTGGGGGGGTTCTTTTTCTGTAAGCACCAGCGAGAAGGAAGAATCGGCGGTGCGCCCCAAAATCACAGGTCAGCTTACACCCTATTTCGTGATCGTACTGGTTCCATGTTCTTGCTTGCACTAATTTAAAATCTGTTTCACGTTTGTAATCCAAAAAACGTGCAGATCTATGATACAAAAACCACCCAATTTTAATTTTTATTAACTGATTATTGCAATTTGATGGGGATGTGTCCTGTTTTATTCGTCACCCGGCGCCCCATCCCCCGAGCTTCCCTCCGCTATAAATTAAATAGGGAGAAAGTCAATAGTAGCTCTCAAAGAATGTTTTATGGTCAATGGTATATTAATCCTCAATCTGCACCCCTTCTGCACACCTCTGCACCCCTCTACAAAACGCTGGGTTAGGGGTGCTATAAATGGTTAAGGGTTTTAAATCCACTGGGGATTAGGGGATAAGGGCTACGGGCTAGGGGTTTAGGGGGTTAAAATTGGCGTGGTATTATTTTATTGAGATATATTAACATAGACGTGCTTTAAATGGGTTCAGATTCCAGCTAGTGTAATGATAGCGCCGGGGCAGCTTTTATCGTCAATATTTGCTCTTGGACCGTTACATTTGCTCAAAAGTCCTAAGACAGCCATATCGGGGCGAAACGTAGTATGATCAATATTAGCATCGTCGGACCTGTCCATCAGAAATATGATTTACCATAATGTGACCCAATGTTCCAGCCAATGGCAAAACAGGATGTATGATAAAAGGATCAAAATTTCCCACCCAAACAAGATTTGTTTCGTTTTTGCTACCTTCAATAATTGAATCTTGACCTGCGGGAGAAGTGGGAATGTTTGAAGAAGCAGTGGTGTGACGCGCAGTAGTTGGTTGATTACTATAAGTATTTGTAAAGTATTCACTGCACCCAGTGGGTGCCACCCACGGCCCCGGGCGTGCGTCGTGGAGCTCCCTCCCGTCTCCCATACCGGTTGCCGATAGAGGTGTGCGGTGTTATGCGATTTGGAGCTGGGTAGGAAGTTTTACATATAGGTAGAGTTGTCTTACAATACATATAATAGCTGGGAGCTGGTTGGTCGAAGCTGGACAGCTGTCTTTGCACCGAAAAATTCTAATTTGGACTGGAGCACGCGCCAGGAAATCCAGATTTCGACCTAGGTCTAGATACGGGCCGCATGGAAATCTAAACGGCCCAGTGCTGCCCCGATTTTGTGTAATAGAGAATTTACATCTGATAGGCCCAGGTTGGGCGTCAGGGACGTTGATGGTAGGAAAGAGACGTTACGATTTTTGGCTAATGGAGCAGGCGGATGGGAAAAGGGCGTTGGTGGTGTCGAAGCGCATGTCCTGTAGACGTTGAAAGGGGAAGATGAAGGTAATTGTCTACTACAGTGCAGTGCATAAGTATAAAATTTCCAGATATTATCGGATATCCTTCGTTTTTGCTACTGTGAAGACAGTTTTTTATAGATATGGGTTTTTAGAAACAATGTTTTGGAGCATAAGTATAACTTCGATGCTTCTAAAGTTCTATTCTATAGTAACGTTTACCAATAAAGAACGTTCCTTTCTCACCGAAAAAACTATGCCTACCCTTCCTCCGACGCCATGCCCCGCGGTAAACCCTTTTCACAGGATGAACTGAACGGTATCCTGGTCTGGAAAGGTGAGGGCCTTACGGTTACTGAAATAGTCAGAAAGCTGCAAAGATCGCTGACTCCGGTGACAATGTTTTTAGCGAATCCTCTACAGTAAAGTACGGCTACTCGAAGCGGGCTTCCCAAGAAGCTTTCGACGTTGGATGGACGTGCAATTACGAGGGAATTGGCCAGGGGTATTTCGGGATGCCGTCAAATCAGGGATAATCTTCAAGTAGGCGTCTCCAGGCATAAAATTTAAAGGGTGGTCAAGAGGCAGAAGATATTCAAGTACTCTAAAATGATAAATATTGTTCCTCTGAAGGACTTACACAAGAAAAATGGAGTGGATTGGTCGGCTGGTCATGCGTACTAGAAATCTGAATGGGAAAGGGTAGTATTTAGCGATGAGAAAAAGTTTAATTTATATGGTCCGGACTGTGAGAAGTTCTACTGCCGAGACTTGAGGAAGGAGAAAAGGGATGTTTTTATAGGCAGCCAGAGGGAGCATCTGTGAAGGCTTGAGCTGGTATCTCATCTAAGGGCAAGACATATATTGCCATTATTCAAGGAAATGCTGATTCTAAGATTTTTCTACTGTATTAGAAGACTACCTATTGCCATTTGGTAATGCTTTTGATGACTGGAAATATTTTCCCGCTTGACAACGCACCTATCCACACATCATATGAAATGAAAGATTGGTTTTCAGGCCCTGGGATTTATGTGATGGAGTGGCCAGCATATTCTTACGATCTCAATCCGATCGAAAATATATGGGGTGAACATGCTAGAAAGGTCTACAACAGTGGGAGGCAGTTTGAAAGTGTTGGTAATCTATTGGATTGTATTAAGAGCAGCTGGGGAGAAATTGACCTTTCGACTATCAATTCTGTCATACAGTCTATGCCCAAGCGCTGTCTCAAGGTTATCCAAGCGAAGAGAGAAAGAATAATGTACTAGTAGATGCAAAAGTTGCTTTGGCGTTTATAGAAGTTATACTTATGCACCAAGAGCATGTTTTTAAAAATGTCATATCCATAAAAGCTACCATCACAGTACCAAAAAACAACGAAAATCGGTAAATCCACTCCCATTTTATACTTTTGCACCGTACTGTACATTTATTCTCTTGGTTTGTGCGTGCGATTGAGACCAAAATTGGTTGTTCTGTGCTACAGGATCTAACAAGTGGCTTATTCTACCAATTGATTGTTTTTTGTTTAGGATCGCAAAAAGTATCGGGGATGCGTTTCGATCGGATTCAGTGCACATTTTCGTGCGGTATAGTGGGTCGAACGGCGCGAAACTCTACAGCGATGAGTAATTAATCGTAGAGTATTGTTCTATCTTACGGGGCGGGGCGCCTATTACATATTTTCTATTGCCTTTTATGTTTTTGTTCTAATCCGATGTAGTTACAGGTATAGCGTTCCATGAGCTTCGAGATATTGCGGTACCAGTGTCTGTGAAGGATTTCTGCCGTACTGAATTTTTCGTGCGAATAAGTGAAGGTTATGAGAGAGGATCGCGGTATGGGGAGGTTGTACGAAAAGTACCAAATAATCCCTAAAATGCGCATACATGTCAAATCTTTGGAGGTCTGCATCATATCATTTGAAAATATACTCTGGGTAAGCTACGGGTGTTAGGAAGCGGTACCCAATGGAACCGTACAGAAAAGTGTCTCGGGACCATTCCGGAGCATCTTAGGACATGAGTGAAGATGAGATCTAGCCTCAGCTCCCGCCTCCCAGCACTCCCTCAACCACAGCGGTGAATCCTCGGTGCCTTTATCACATGGAAGGAGCTGGAATTCGCAAAAATAATTTCAAACCAGATAAGAATGCGACAGGCACCCGTTAAACGAATTGGGATGAGATGTGCAATGTTTCCTACTCGTTCCAAACTGGAGGGTACTCAGATCCGTGACAATTCCTTCTCTTGCGCCCCTTCCGCCTGTGAATAGTGAAACTAATGGTACCTTCTGGGAATGATCACCTTTCTATGCCATCAAACGTGGGTAATGCTGGGGGCCCAGACCCTTCAATTGGTTCGAATTCGGAGGTGTGATCTCTCCTGTCTGTTACCCCACATCGCGAACCTCTACACACACGCACGATCTCAATTAGAACTGCTATTCAAAGAGCTGACGGTGGAATGCCCGCAGAAATTGGTAATGGAGGCATCTGTCCAGTATGGCGGCCCTTCCGGTGCTGCTACCCAAGAACCATGGGTATGCGAATTGTTAGAGAAAGACGAAAAACTTTCGGGCTATGTCGAAAGTGAGAGGGCGGAAATATTTTAAATGGAAGAAAGTACCTTCCCTAGGAGAGATGAACGAATTAGCGGGCCCCAGCTAGTCCTGTTGTACCCATGGCTCCTATGTCTGAATCAAGTCAGCCAATGAATTTTTCTGGGATCCCAGGTCTCTTCGTACTGATCTGGGATGACCCCTTATCCCACGATACGATACTGGATATGGGGCAGGAAATGAGCCGCCATCGATTGGGTCGTGGGGAGACAAGGGATCAATTATGGACGGATTTCATCGCCGAACGATTCAATGAAGAGCTATATAAACCGACCTTAAACCTGTCCGGAATTCTGGAGGACATGGATTCATCCCTGCCACCGAAAAACTACCAAAGTGGGGCAACACTCAAATGATGGTTTAGAAAGTTGCGGGGTCCTTTCACGGATACCGCGAAGCTGGGGTCCGGGTCCTTACATAATGACCCAGCTCGGTTCCGCGATTTCTTGACGAAAATAGGCGGGGAGGACAACATCGATGTCAACATCGAGAGCAAGCGGATGTTAAATCATTTTTCCTGGTTTAGGTGTGATACTGCCCACGAGGATACGGCCTTGTTAGAGTTTAGATGGAAGCGAATTGGGGGAAGAAGGTCATCGCGTACGAGAATAGTGGCCAATCGGTGGGCGACGTGGATGGGCAGCTCCACGCAGCCGTCGAAGAAGACAAGGATGGTTAGTGTTAATGGCAAACGCCGTGGGGATCCAGATGAAAAGTTCGAAGCCATAATGGAGGTCATCCGTGGCCTTGGAGAGGCGAAAAACCGGAGTGAGCAGGCGAAAAAAGCAGAAAAATGTATCTCCAAGTTGTTGGATGGTAATAAAGATTTGCAGGGAGTGGAAATGGAGTTGCAGGGAATCGAGAAGAAGGAAAAGATCATGGCTAGGCTGACAGTCATTAAGGAGAAAATGATGGAAGAGGGTCATCATGAGCGTGCGGAAGTTTTGGGGGAGAAGTTGAAGGTCATGAGCAACGCAGAGATTGAGATGATTCTGAGAGACAATGACGAAAACAGCACTTCGGGAGCACACTAGAGACATTTAGAGGTTTTATGATGGCGGTATAAGGCCGTTACAGGTCCAATGTGCTTTGGTCATGTAGTATATTTCATATACTACAGAAAATAAATGTTGGTTCTTCAACAGAGGATGCCTCATTAATAGTTGATACGTATGGTTGCTTTTTGCACATTAGTGGGGGTACAATATATAAATCAGCATCCTCCAAGGGTTTATGTGCTACGTACTTTTTGAAACATGAAGGGAGGGGTGAGATCACATCATGAATTTGAAATGGGTAGGCAGGAGGGACACTAAGGAACGTGGCATGATGTAGTGGTGGGATTAATACCCGTGTCAAATGGAAGGAGGACGATGCGGGTTGAGTGTACAGATATAAAAGAAATTTGGTATTCCTTTCCCAGTCGACTGATATATCTATTATTTACATGGATGACCTCATTGGTTGTATCATTCTAGGCATTATTCCTCTCTGATACCTCTCCACATGCACATTTTCTTATTCTATATAAACTGACGTTTTGCTATAGGAAGATGTGATATAGTATTTGGGAGTTGTCGCGGCGGGCTATTAGCAGCAGCTAGCGTTGGAGAAGCTTTGCTTGTTTTCGTTTACAAATCTGCTAGAGGCGCAGGAAAAAATCACGGTGGCGCGCTGTGCTTAAACACCGGTACATTTCACGATGGAGAGCTGTGTTTGAACCCCCGGAGACGATTAGCATCAATATGAATACCCTGATAGAGGAAAATATTATCGCATTGGACACATTGGGCGCATGTGTTCAAGCGAAAATGTATTCTCCTTAGAAGAAAGGTAGAAAACTACCAAGCAGCTTTACTGTTTATGTAAGTCTTCTCCTTGATAGTTGCAAGGGATGGTAATGTAAGTAGTATTCATTTTTAAAGCAAAGCAGAGTTGTTTCTTGTGTAAACACTTGCACTCTCTATTCACTAGATGCACTGATTTCCAATGCCCTGAACCAATCTGAATTAGTCTCCCCGTTATAACTGGGATACAACAGCCAATGGTGGACTATAATGTTGCCAGGCCCTGGAGGGCCTGTCAGTGCTGTGCGGTCCAACTTGGCGGACCTGTCGGTCTCGGGGAGTGGCACACATGGCGGCCACTCCCCACTGTCAGATATTCAGCCTAGTGGTGGGGCCACGTGTATTGCAAGGGTCGGGAGATGTGTACCCCTCTGTGCTAGGCCATGATAGCAATGCAAGGCCACCCAAGGGCCTCATGAGGGGGGGCGAGGGCAGCCAGTAGCTGACTTGGAAATCCAGCCCCGTGGCCCCTTCTCCCGCCTCTGTGTTGCAGATCCCTCTGATGGGTCTGCCAGCCTCGGTGGGAGTGCGCGGCATTCGAGGGCGGCACCCGCCTCATGGGGTGCCGCCAGCTTACTAACCTCATACTGAGCCCGAGTGGCTCAGTCATTAGTCCATGTGTTGGGGACAGTCACAGTAACCTCTGTGGCTACTGTGTGAGGGGGTGCAGTACCACAGCTGCAAATACGATTCGCGTATTAGTCGGAAGCTTGAATGCCAGAGGCTTCCAAAATATCTCCCAGCCAGAAACAAAAAGTCTGAATGATTTTTCAACATGTACCCTCAAACTTGATAGGTAGAAATTGAAAGAATAGAGATAAACACCAGAAACTTGCGACTTGGGGAACGGTGAAATCAGTGACTCCGTGCACCTGTAGGCCTCATCTATCGGGGCCCAAAACCCCATAGCCAACCTCTTCTCGGGCAGGGCGGGACCTAAAATAGCTAAAATAGAAAGGGATGAAGCAAGAGAATCGTGGGTCGACCCTACGCATAAAGAAGAGTATAATAATAGGAACCAATAGGTAGAGTCAGCTGGGCAACAGAACCGTTAGAGAGTAGTACTCCTTCCGGCAAACGAAAGATGCCGGGTTCCGTTCTAGCCTAGTCTTCTTGATTTTGATAGAATGTTTTTCAAAAGAACCCATGTAGCCGTGGAAGGGACTGGGGATCCGATGCGATGTCGAAAATCCAACGATATTCGCTCCAGCTCCGCTAGAATACCTTCATCATCCCCCATCGGGAGACCTTCGAGCGGTAGAGCCTCAATCATTGCCCTCAGGACCTCTTGGAAGCAAGAAAACACTGTAGACTTCGCAATTTTAAGAAGCCCATGAGATATAGATATGAAACGCCCACCATCATTCGTAGAAAAACGCCCAGAAGAGTCTCGGCGTCGATAAATCCTCCACTAGAAATGAACCCCACTTGCTTTTCCGATGAAACACAGGGACTGATATTCTCCGCCGAGTTACTAAAGTCCCACCTAGGTAGTCGGAATGCCCTTCTATACTCTCCGTAAGTAAACAAGCGAACGTTAGTCCAGAAGCTAGAACGCCCAAAAAACGACGCGCCCATCTCTCCTTCGTTCTAATGTTGTATGAAGTCATGCATTGATGCAGGGCATACGTCAACAACGCCATCCTCACAAACCTCACTCTCCTTGCCTCCTTCTTTTGCCCTTCCAAATGGTCAACCAAAAAGTCTCCCAGTACCTCTCGCCTGATGATATTCATCGTAGCCCGGAATCGCCCAACGAACGTGGCGGTCACCTGTCCAGTCCGATCACGACCGTCATGATCTTGGAAATCACTACTGTTACGTGGTACATTACACGTGGCTGGTGAGGTACACTGTTCCAGATTGCTTTCCGGAACGCCCAACGGTTGCAATGGACCAATATTTCACATGAATGGACCGCTCCCAGAATGGCCAATCTGTATGCTTAGGTACCCCTCCAGCCCAAAACACCTTACTTCACCAATTTCCAAAATCCCACCCGTTTAGACCAGGTCACCGAGTGCGTTAATTTAATCACGGCGCTTTTCCACACAACTCTCGAAATTTGGCAAAGCTCCTGCTCTTTAAGACCGACCCCCATGTAGTACGAATGCCAGTGGCATTGTGGCGCACCGAAGCCTCATTGGCTAGCACCCCGAATTCCCCGCTCAATTCGATTACTTCCACATCAGCCAGATGGGGGAAAGGTCGCCAAGCCCACCCACGTGTGACACCTCGCACGGCGAGGTGCACCGGTGCCTGG
>JAUBNZ010001397.1:0-11653 GCA_032355485.1 Bonnemaisonia californica | reverse complement strand
ACGAGACCAGATGGTCCTCCCGCCTTATCATGCCAGGGATCTCGCGGATGTTTTCCATTTTCGCTGAGAGGTCCTCTAATTGTTCGTTGAGCGGGCGTAGGTCGACCACCACGCGGATTTTCTTCCCTTCTATCACGAATGCGGATGTCGCGTAGCGGGACTGCCGAAACTCTTCTCTGCTCAACTCCCGGACAAACCCTAAGCGGGCTTTCCTGTCCATCTATTGATGGACCCAGTCCTGATGTTCGGGCTTGACGGGGTAGAATCGGCGGCTGAATGGGCGCATATGGTTTTGCTTCTTGCAAAGCCTGAAGCCGAACTTGATGCCGCGGCATAGCCATTGGCTGGCTCCAATGCTGCGCCGTTCGGCGACTGCCGCCTGAGTCTGTTTCCATGGCGTAGAAGCCATGGCTATTTGGCTCCGGAAGCGGAGCCAACCGATTTAATTTTGCTCTTCTTCTTCTTAGAAGAGCCAGAGCCTGATCCGCCTCCACCAGAGCCACTGTTGCCACTCCTATTTCCGTTGGAGCTGACGGCGCTCTTGCCCCAAGCAGACTGTGCCTGTGCTTTTGTGGCGTGCTTGAGCTGGGCGGAACGGAGGGTCTTTCCAACTTGTGCGACCACGTTGCTCTTAAAGTCGCTAGGCACTTCGGAAACGAATTCCTCGATGAATTCAGCGTAGGCAGCGCTGTGTGTGTATGTAACACGCAGAGTATCATACCTTGCGGAAACGATCTCGCCCGTAGAATGGGCAATGTAGCGCGTGTACGAAGCTGAAGCGGCGGCCTCTTTAAGCTTAGCCTCGGGAGACAAGTCGCGGAGCAGGAGCGTCTCGACAGTGGCAGCCTGTGTGCGATGAATCTGCTCCAAGTAGGAGGCTGTGCAGTACATTACGGTAGAGTTCAATTGGTCCCTGCGACCAGTGATGATACTATGGTCGGGGTTTCGAGGCCTGAATAGTTGAGGCCTGTAGTTGTAGAGACGCTTAGGGATGTCGAAGTTACCGACTGGGTACTTAGGCACCGAGCTGTCCGTAGCGATTTCGAACTCTTCTTCGTCGGAGGAGGAATCGCCCTGGTCAGGAATTCGACCAGGGCCACCTTTATAGGAGACGTCGGAGTCGGAGTCCGGATCTTCGGCGTTGCCTGGATTGGAAGGAGCAGGGACATTTGGTGCCAGAACTCCTGGGGTTTCGCCGCTTCCACCACCGGGAGAGTCGGATTCAGGTTCAGGGATGGGCTGGACGGTAGGAGGAGAAGGCACTTTGCGTGAACGGGTTTTGGGCAGCGTTTTGGCGATGTTCGCTTGTGACGCTATGGGAGACATAACTTCTTGTTGAGTCCGCGGCGGGTGTTGCCGGGCACTTTGTCGTAAAACAAATAGATCTGGCGAGAGTGGAGAGGCGCTGAAGGGAAATAACGACCCCTTATAAGCGCGCACGATCAACCCAGTTGACTCAGTAGACTGAAGTCGACTGAGCGCCAGTTGACTAATATTGATGGCTCGGGAGCGCATGATTCACCATGACGGCGAATAAAGTTCAGCTGCAACAGACTCATTCTGCTGCAGCCGAAATCGGAAAGGTAAAGGTGCGCAGGGGGCACCGAAAAAGGATGTGCGTTCCGTAACCCTAAATCAAAAGAATTAGAAAAAATGAAATTTTCCACGTTGGCGTCACCGTTCTGTAGCGGTGAATGTTTCAGCCCAAATTTGTTACCATGCGCACGACTGAATCACTTCAGCCGTGCAAGCGTGGGAGGTAAGTGAATTCGTTCTGATCCTCTTGTGCTTCATGCATGCAGGGATTTTTCCACGCCAAATCCCGCGATCACACTAATTCGCCATGGACTTAAGCGCCTCATAGCTCGGGATAGATGATTACCCCAATTAAACAACCCTAAGATTATCAAAGATCTCCACTACGGCCGTTAGTAGATCAGACTCTGGCGTTGAACTGCTCGAGCGACTACCACTGATCGTAACATTGAAATTCTGTTGGAAACTCCCTCTTTGCACATTCATCGGATCTTGAGCTTCGGAAAGTCGTCCCAATGTCCTAAGGCTGTCTGGGAAGATCGTATCCTGCGGGTCACCCGATTCGACAATTCCCGTCAGTATTCTTCTGACGGTTAGCGTGTATCCATATGTTAATATTCCCCGCCTCAGAAACCAATTCATATCCTACCGTTCCAAGCCCACCCTTTACAAATTAGGGACCGATCCAGGGTTTGACGACTTCGTTACCTTCATGTTTACCAACCATGATGAACCGTAGCAATACACAGTCGCCTATGTTTTACTCCTCTGGGTTGAAATTCTTGTCATAATATTTCTTGGCCCTTGCTCTTGACACTTTCGCTCTTCCAAGCAACTGCTCGTGCTGACACGATAGCCTCTTCTATACGCTATCCGGCTCACCTGCAATTCGATCTATATCCACTTCTCCCCAAGCCTCGAATGGGTCCACTCCGAACATCTCCTTATACTGGTCATCCCCGTAGCTTCGCATACTCCAGTATTGTACCTGTAGCATGCCAATGCAACATGCTCATCCTAATCCACATCCCAGTCGACATGAAGCTTGCACGATCTCTCGCCAAGGTCCTCATCGTTTAACAGTGCCATTTTCCTGCGGTTGCAATGGATATGTCTGCATTCTACCAACTCCCAGCATCTCAACCAGAGATTTGACCAAATCACTAACAAAGTTAGTACCTTCATCGGATAGTAGCCTATGCATAAGTCCAAAAATCGAAATCCATTTGTGCAGTAGCCTTTCAATGGTCTCAGCCTTCTCGTCAGCGATTTGTATCGCCGTGACAAATCGTGCAAACACGTCATTGATCACCAACAAGTTGAAATTTCCCTTGCTGGTACAGGGTGGAATTGTCCGCAAATCGAGGGCAACCTGTTCGAACCTACTTGTGGGATGCGTCAACTGCAGTTCCGCTTGTAAGCATGGTTTCCGTCTCCAGACACAGTGCACTGCAGGCAGATCTTCACGAAACGTCTCTGTCCTTGCCCATATCCTTCTACTAATACGATCCGGTCAGCCTTTCCACTGTCCTTTGTAGCCTATAGTGACCAATTAGATTAGATCCATGTACATAGGACAATATTCGCCTTACTAAGGAATGTGACATTACTAAAGGTAGATCATCCCGCTTGGTGCAGCGAAAAAGACCCACGTCATCGACGATCACTTAGGTATCGTGTTCGGCATATCGCATCAGATTGCCGAACTCTCCCACCTGCGCCTTCCTAAATTTTCTGTACTGGTTCCGATGCCGAAAACCTCCGAGTTTGGAACCGCTTGTATTTTCTCATGTGGACTATTCCATAGCTCTTCCTATACCGTTGACACACGCTCCTGCGCCTCAAACGCATTGATACCCTCTTGCATTCCAAGTTTCAGAGGATTATAATATCGCGGACATAGCCGCTTTGGGATTGCGTCCTTTCTCAGTGCATCTGGAGCCACCAACTCTGGCCCAATCCTACATTCCTCCAATAATTCTTAGGTCTTGAAAGTTCACCTCCCATCGATCACTTATACAAACATCTCACCGTGCAAGTTGTGCCTCCAATTCGACACCGCATGTACCACAGCCAAACATTCCCGTTTAGTCGGGGAATAGTTACGTTCTGCATTTCTTAGAAGGTGACTGGTGAACGCCACTTGGCTCTACTGCTCGGCATCCGTTTTTTGTAACAAAATTCAGCCCAGGACATATGAACTTGCCCCTTTCACCACTCTTTTATCATCACCTCGAATAGGAGCCACCAGAATGCCCGGGATACTGAATGCACCTTTTAGCTCTTTCCATACCGTTCGATTCCTCTCCCCCCATTTCTTATCCAATTCTGGTATGATCAGCCGTTCTCCATGCCGCTTCTTCTTTTTCGAAAACCCAGAGCCTTTCTAGACATGATACAATGGTGCTTCTGTTTCAGCAAAATGGTCCACAAATTTAGCAAAGTAGTTAATCAGACCAAGGAAGCGCATCATTTCATCTCCAGACTGTGCTTCTCCCAACGCTTGAATATCATTAGTGTGCTTGTCGGACGGTCGCATTCTATTATCATCCACCACATGGCCCAACCATTCTGCCCTCCTTACTCTGAATTAGCACTTAGAGAACTTCATTCTTACCCCCTTTCTCAGTAGACGGTCCAGTATATACTCGAGCGATTCTAAGTGCTCATCCTCTGTGGTCTTTCTGATAGACGTGTCATCCATGAAAGCGAGAACATCAAGCCCCTTACGATGCTCAAGGATAGTGTTGATAATACTTTGGAAGGAACCTGGTGAGTTCTTCAAACTCTGTTGTAACCTTGTGTACTGCAATAAATCTGATACTGTTCCAATAGCTGTGAATTTCCTGGATTCGGGTGTACCTGAACCTGATAGAAACCCCCCTTCAGGTCGAACTCAGAAAAACACTCTTGCTTGCAGGCCAGTCCAGATTGTCAAGGACATTTTCCAAGTGGTACAAGTCTGTAACAGTTAAATCGTTCAATCGCCGGAAGCCCGAAGTAACCCGTATTCCACCATCCTTCTTGCTAACAAGCACATTGTTCGCCGGCCAAGGTGAGACTGCAGGCTCCATTACTCCCCTTTTAAGCAGTTTCCCCATAGATTCCTTCTCGAGGTCATCTTCTTTCGGGGAAAGGCGCCGGATGGGTTCACAGACTGGCTTCGCGTCAGGTTTTATTAGGATAAGGTGCACTTCATTTCATATACTAACAATTCCTTTGAAATCTTCCGTTTTTCCCCAGCAGCTTCCTGAGCCTGCTTTGCTTTGCTATATTCGCAGAGAACCGCGACAGATCTATCATGTTAAATCGTTGATCGACATCTGCAACCTCAATCAAAGCCCTAACCGCTTCTCCGAGCCCACCACCATCTTCCCTTTTACTAATGCACCCTAGTGGCCCTTGGATACGTCCCCCTCTTGTAGAACTGATGCAAAGTTCGTCTCTAGGTCCAATAGTAACCATAGCTTGCTACAGACGTTCGCCCAATCAGCACCTTTTAAGGCAGTGTTGAAATGACGCGTACCACCTCCGCAAAAGAAAGTCCCTAGAATGCGAAAGTGAGCTTTCCTATTCCTAGTGCACCAATGTCACAGCCATCAGCTGCTGACGCTGCACCACCTCTAGATGTCAGTGTTCCCCTAGTTTGGGAAAAACATTCATGCTCAGCCCATACTGCCAACGGGGCCGTATCTATGGATTCCATAAGTTTCGTGTTGAGAACATCCACCTCCACTGCAACATCCTCTTCGCAAATTCCTTGAGTCGGTAATGGCTCGGTGCATGTACACACATGTTCCTTCCAATCTGCCCGAGGTGTCGAAGCACTGTGCCCTACTTTTTCTTTGGGGGTTTTCCGCCCCTGGAAAATTTCCCGCTTCACTGGCTACTCCCTCCTTTGCCCTGTCAGCCATCTTGTAATAGAAAAACGGGCGATGTGGCCCATCTGTTAACTATAATGGCCTTTGACGTGTGCGAACCTGTTCGCCAAATTAAAAGCTGTTGCTGGTGGACCTGCATTGCTGACTCGTTCGGCAGTCTCCCTCACCGGTTCCCGGATCGTCCACTCTGGCACAATCTAGAGTCTGGACACCGAACTTACCACAGTATCGAAATCTCCGCCTACTATTACCGCCCTGGTCCTGGAGCTTCTGCGGGAGACCTGCCTTGAAACGGTTCAGAAGAACATCCTTCGGTATTCCCTCTGGCAGCGACATAGCCGCTGATCTCAGGCGTTCTGCATATGCTGCTACGAACTCGCGGCACTCCAGCGACTTTTTAATATTTACAGAAAGCGCATCGCACCCTCCGGATACTGTGTTCCTCGTATCCAGTAGTGGTGAGGCGGGAGAGTGAAGTATTTCCTGTCGCTTCCGGGCTGGGAAGTACTAAGGCTGCTTCTCGTCACTCTGGCTCGCCCTAGAGGGTGATTCAGGGTGCTCGAGGTGGATCCCACTCCACCACGGCCGGCAACGGTTGTGGCGAAGGGGTCCGTGGAGCGCTGCTGTGGATCGCCCACCGTCCTGCGTTTCCCTCTGGAGGAAGGATAGGTCGGCTTGGGGTTCACGAGGCACGGCAACGAGTGTGGTCGTGCCGGGGGAAGGGGGGTATAGGACGGATGGAATCTAACGGCGCACCAAGAGTGGTGCGTCGTGCAAATGGCTGATCGAGGCGGTCGTAGGGCAGTGCGGGCGACGTCCAAGCACGCTAGTGCTAACTGAACCGGCGCTTTCTTACTAGAGGAAGGTAGTAGAGAACGGCGCGAGGCGTGCTGTTCCAATTTGAGTTCTATGTTCTAAGGGGAGGTCTTCGCTGACTTTTTACTTGTAGGATAGGCATTAGGTATTCCCTCGAATACTATTATACATCCCTTTGCTTACAATACTAAATAAGTACATAAATTAGGCAAATATTACCGCCTTGGATGATGTGGCTACGCAATCTGTGTACGAGGCTTACAGAGAGCTGCACGCACCACGCTCCACCGCCGCCCTGTAAGGGGTGGCAGGTGGTTGGCTACGCAGGCCGCCCCGCGAGGGTTCAACCTGCGGTACTGTTATGGGAGCCACTGAAGATGGTGGTGGCTCATTGGCAGTCATGGCAGATTGGGTTATGGGAGCTCAGGTCCAGCTGCACTAGTCCTGGGGCACTAATGTGCTCCTTTGGGCTCAGCACTGTAAGCCGTCCTGGCTCCACGGGAACACGTGTACCCAAAGGGGTACACGTGGACGCGGGGGATTGCCGGATTCCAGCACTGCGTACTGATCTGGCCTGTAGGTCACGGTTCCCGGGACGCATGCACTGTAAGGTGCACGTGTGCCCCTGGAAAATACATAATATAGCGCCTGTTCTGGAACGCCCTGCACAGGGGAAGTACGTAACTGTCGGGTCATACCCTTCGTCGTGCGCCCCTGAGGTTACCACGAGGCGGGGCCCAATAGCCCCAGCTGTGTATGGCTGGGTACTACACATTTCATATTGAAAAAAAGGTTTGGAAAGGCCGCCCTGTGTTTCCAGTACACAGCCTGACCACCAGGGAAGTCATAGGAGCGGCGCAGCGTGGTTTCTATGTTCTTTTCGATGACCTTCCGCAGTTGCCAGATGATTCTAATCGGTCGATATTTTGGCGGTTTATCTGTTGCCCCTTTTTGTATATAGGGGTAATGATTGCCACTCTCCAGCTTTTCGCCATGTAGAGTAGCTCACAGCACTTGGACCATATGTCGCATAGGAGAGTGGCTACCAGTTCTGGTTCCAGTTTTAGTGACTCCGCAAACACCTCATCCGTTCTCACGCTCTTGCCGTTGGAGGCTCTTTCAACGGAGTTCACAATGTCCTCCCTGAATTTCCTGTCGAAATCGAATGGCACTAAGGCCGGCCCTAACCCCTTTCCATTTTCCGTAGCTAGGTGCTTCGAAAACACGTCTTTGTGCAGTGGCGGTCCTCTCTTTACATTATACTGTTCTCTACTTATTCTCAATTGGGTCATGTGTGAGAGTTTGGCCGTTGCTTCTTGTGGATTAAAATGTATTAGTGTCTCCATCCCAGCCCTTTTTCAGTTTTCTCAGAGGGCACGGACCCCTCTTTTCACTTGACGATCGATCGCTTTATACGTCTCCCACGTCTCCCAAGTTTTTTGCTTTCTTGTTACTTTGTACGCCTTAGAACGTAGTGCCGCTTCCCTCTGAAGGGCCGTGGAGCAGTCTAGGTTGTCCAGCCGTCGCGCATTTCGTGGTTTGTCTTTCCATGGCCGGAGTAGTGTGTGATGGAGCTGTTCCAGCATTCCATCGATGTCTGACCCCCTTTTCACACTGTTCTACTTGCTGCGTAATTAATGGTAGTTGTCTGCGGTAGAGGCGGCTCGCCTTCGCAAGCCTGTCAGGGTTTGTACGCTGCGATTGAGGGATTGGTCTCTTAATTTGCTCGCGATTACGCTGTGTGCTATTAGTGGTGCCCGCTGATATTGGGATGTGGTCGTTCACACTCCAGTCACCTTCGTCTGTTGATCCTAGCATGGGCGGCATCTGTTGTGAGATCATGAGGTTTATTATTCTTGGGTTTCCTACTGCCCCAGCTGGGGCGTAGAATTTTGGGTCTGTCGGGGCGTGTACTGTCCCTTTGTTGTCGTGTGCCCACTTTCCAATATACCTACCTCTTGTGTTCATAGTTTCTTCCCATATTGTATGGCCCGCGTTGAAGTGGCCCATGAATAAAGTTGGTCCTTGGGAGATTTATTGTATCTCCCGCTTACATTGCTGTGTGATTCTCAAAGGGGTGTTCGGGGATATATATACAGCTCCTACTATCATCTCTCCGATCTGTATGAGGATATATTGGTACCCCTATGGGCCACCCTTGTCATAAGCCGGTACTGTATGAGTGGGTGTTCGCACAGCCCCACTCCTCCATGGCTCCTCCCTCTCTCTGGCTGAAATATGACCTTTTCTGATACGCTCCGTGGTGGTTGTTCCGCTGGCTGTATCCAGGTTTCGTTCAGTGCTGCCACAGGAATGCCTTTCGACTCGATCTGTTTCCATATAAGTGATTCTTTCCCTTTTGCCCCTCGGAGGTTGAAGCTCCCCAGTGTGAATTTTCTTTGAGTGCTCATTTCTGCAGCAGCGTTGGCTCTTTCTACTGGACATCTGTCGCATCCATCGGGACTGAGCTGGATGTGTTGGCTGTTTGCAGGGGTTTGTTTGTACCATTGGGGTTCTTGGTATACCCCCATTTCTTCCTCCGGGGGTGATTGGGTCGTTGTCTGCTCACTATTTTCATGGCATGGTTCGCTTGCTTCCTCTCCATCTTGGGCTGTATGGGTACTCACTCCATAGTTTTGTGTCATGGCTCCTTCTGCCTTCTCTGCCGACACCCGGGGTGAGTCTTGCAGCCGGACGTCCACGCGTGGGGGAAGGAGTTGTTCTAGTCTCTCGTTTGCTTTCCCAAGCATCTTTGCGTACCAGATTTGTGCTGCTTGGTTGGTGGAAGTGCGGAGGCAAAACTACATTTTGTTTTTAACCCTTTTCATATTCTCTCTTCCCTGATCTTCCGCTGCGTCCTTTTGCGGTTCTTTCCTTAGGGCTTTTTGCATTATGTCAAATTTTGGCATTTTTTAGCGGTTGGGTTTATGGAGAGTATCAACAAGGTTGTGCTTCTGTGACTTTAGTGTGATGATCTCAGGTACGTGACCGCCAATAAAGCTCAGGCCCAGCATGGCCGAGTGTGGTATGCTGTGTCGTAGTGCTCGGCGGATGTCACCAATGGGTGCTCGGAAGAAGTTGCGTACGTACACTGCCTCTACAGCGGGTTCACGGTCTATGATAGCATTAGCTGACTTTAGTGCTAGTATGGTTGGTTGGATTCTTGCTTGTTGCTCAACTGCGGTTATTTTTATTGTACCATTTGAGGTTCGCTTATCGGGGGCCAGGGGGCACGGTTCATTATCGGTTTCGGGGCATGTAACCTGTGCATTGAACAGTTGGCCGGTGGGCTATTACCTGGGTTGGTTCGCAGCTGTTCCACCATTTTGTTGAGCTCTTGATTCTTGGCTTCAAAGTTTGCCAGCTGGGTGGACATTTTCTCCATTTTGGATGTGATGCTCTGCCACACGGCTGTTGGGACCTGTGTAATGGATACTCCTCCTTGTTGGGAAATCTTGGTGACATTGCTGTAATCCGTCCCTGGTCTTCTTTTACTATTTGGCGTGGTCGCATTGGTTATATTTTCAGATGCTCTTATTGTGTTCTGTACGTCTTCGCTGGGTGCTATGATTTCAAAGTGCGGTATTTTTCTTCCTGTACGCTTGAGGATTTATATTGGCCTGCACGGGGTCAAGATTTGTTGTACTCTACATTCATTCAATTCCTCCCCAGTATTTTCAGCAGTGGGGGGAGTGTCCATAGCATTGGCACGAGTATCGTTGCAGGGAGTTCTCTGAGGGCTTTTCATGTTCATCATGCTCTGGGTTCGGTTCCGTCGCTGTATGCTCAATTTGCATACTGACGTTGTTCTCTTGCGGAGCATCAAGGTTCAGCTGTGTTGCTTTCCCGCCTCGAGGGGCCTTTTTGGAGAGCTGGACGTGTCGGGCTTTCCAGTCTTTGCCTGGGTTGTCACTGATTATGTTTTCCAGGTTTGCACCTGCCTTCGTGTATCGGCACTCCGTGCACATCACCGTGCGTTCAACGCTACTAGATCCTTTTAATTTCAAGGCACCCGCAGTTCCACACTCAGGGCATTTGATTAGGGACTTGTACCCTCAGACTGTGGTTGCGACCCAATCGGTGTCAATGTTATCCTCCTTGGCTTGGATTACACGCTCTTTAATGGCAGCCTTGTCATCGACGATCCATGTTTCTGTGTGGCGTAATGCCGTGAAAATGGCCGGGCTCGGGAGTAATGTGCGGATTAGCGACAGCAGGGTTTGCCCCTGAAACGATTTCGTGCAGGATATGCATCGCAGCGAGGGACCCCGAATAGGGTCCACTCTGTAGGAGCCAGCTTTCCTGAGTGTTCCGGTGTTAGAGCACCCCAGGCAGGTTAGATCCGCCTGGGCGTCATGGAATACTGACCAGTTACGGTCTGTTGGCATGTTGCTGGGCGGTGCTGCTTCCGGCTCAGTATTGTCACTTCCAGGATTCGTTCTCTTTTCTTTTCCTGTCGCTCTCTTGCTCTTGCCTGTGCTGTCGGGGTTCTCTGTTTCTGGTGTGGGATTTCTCGCCGCGGGCGCTTGCTGGGGGCCATCGTGAGCCGAGTTGACATTTCCACAGATGTCCATGTTGTGAGTAATCTGGGGTTCTTGCGCAGGGGGCGAGGGGGAAAACTCCTGCGGCGTTTCGCCCCTGCCATCAGCGGGGAAAAGCTTTCGATCGGGTCCGAATAAGGTTCCAGGACCATGTTTGGGGCGTTGTTTGCGTCCCTTTAATTGCTCTGTCTCCGGCTTGGAGCGCTTGTTTTGCGCGTGGTTTTCAGGAAATATGTTTCGGATGGATCACCTGCACGTCCTTTCGCTCTCTCCGCTCTTGTTCGTGGCTAGGGTGTCGCATCTTGGCCGTGTTCTGTCCAATTGTTGCCATGCTCTTTCGTGTTCTTCCCCTTTTCGCCGATATCCGAGCTGACAGTACTAGGGCGTCTTATGTCCATGCTTACAGCAGGTAGGGTGTAAGACACTGTTGGGCGCCCATTCGTACCTGAGAGAGTACGTTTCGTTTTTGAATTTTGTACTTTTCTTGCTTTGCCGATGAGAGGCCCATCAGATAGTCGCCCTGAGCTGTCAGGAATATTTACAGTAATCTTCGCGATAGCGTTCCTTTGATTTGTCGGATGCCGCGGCAGGTGGACACCTCCGGCCAGACGCGAGGACTGAGAACCAACGGGATAGCTAGCTTCAAGTGTTTTCACTCTTACCGAAGGGTGAATCGCAGATGAAGGCGCGGGGTTGTTTTTCTCTTCCGGAAGCTGAGTTTAGGGGGAGAGCATCGCGTGCTCGTTTATTCATACAGCACTCCGCTATTCGGAGTGGTATTTATACTAGTAATCATTAATCGCCATAAATTATATTCATTAGAGTTAAAATAAATAGTGCTCAGTCAATCGGCGACTAATCCGTAGTCTGCTGCTTTCT